>JAUZND010043922.1:0-20531 GCA_034780555.1 Coelogynopora nodosa | reverse complement strand
CAGCCCTGTAAAGTTCTTTTTGCCATGCCTTGGAGACATTTGCGTATGTCAAATTGTCTAATAAAGCCCGTTTATTTTTATTATTATCATTCAGTCTATACTGCTATGCAACATCGACATATAATATCATATCATGTATGATCATCTAGCTCACATTCCTAGAGGTACAATCTAACATAATCATGTTGTATATAATGGTTACAACAATAATGAGTCATACACCAGTTTCGCGAGGTGCAATCTTAGGCTAGAGAAATATTTTAGCAGTTCTGCGCATCCTTAATAGGCTAAATTTCCTTTAATTAATTTAATTTTCTGTTAATATAATAAGTTCTTTATTTAATGGTAGTATAAATAAACGTAACATTTTATTATGATTCCAATAGTACAAAATAAAATTTGATCTGATTAACTTTCCATTGTTAAAAATAGCTTTAAAGAATGCGTATTTCGGCTGTGCCCAAATGTCATTTAATTAATTTTGCCTCACGCAACTGTGTATGACTCATCGTTCTCACAAGCACCGTGAGGCATAGATTAGATATCTATGTATAATATATACGATATATCCAGATCTATGATCTAGCTCAAATGTGTTCATCTATGCACAATATAATGTTATTTTAAATAGCATCGTTCAGTACCAGTACAGTATATTATTTGCCTTAGATTGCGTTTTTACTTAGCTATCAAAAGAGGTGTTAATGTTATTGTATGCGTTCTAATTGGGATACGATTTTAAAGCTGTAACAGTTTAAAATAATAAATGAGGTTAAACCACCTTTCTAAAAAAACACTTTTTTTTTTATTTAATGGGGCCTAATAAAATTTATTCTATATTTATTATTTTACCATTAAATAATATTACTGAAGAGACAATTCATATATTATTTTAAACTATGAAAAAAGTATTTAAAATTATTAAATTATTATACATAAACCTATATTCCATGCAACATAATATTCTATATACATAATTATTTCACGCTCTTTAGATACTTGATATTTATTGGATTTTATATAATAGTTCAAGATAGCGCCTACCCGCTTTATAAACAAAATGAGTGTAATGAGGGGCACATTACTTATAATTTTAATTAAAAAATAGCTTAATATATATTTAATACAATAATTAGATGTCTTCGCTATACTAAAATGACTTAGTTTTGAAAATGAAACAATTACATGAAAATGTAGAATTATATGCAGCATTACTACACGATACATTTAATTGTGTGAGTTATGTGTTTAGTAAAGCGACAATGTCAAACAAATGAACAGATGTTTGAGACAAACAATAAAACATATAGATACCAATTTTACCAATAAAAAATAATAGTTTAATATCATGAACAGCTCTCGAATTGCAGGTTCAAAATTAAATTATAATTAAAATTATTTAAAAAATTCCTGTATAAAAATTAATTCCCATCGACCAGCAAACATGGTTCCTTAATTAAAAAATAGAGGGAACACAAAATATCATGACTAGTGTGATGAAGAAATAGTTGTTCAAAAAACTAGAATTATAACGTCGATATAATTGATTATAACAGGCTCCATTGTATGACAAAATTAATCATTATAATGTGAGTGTTGTTGGACTTTTACATATAAATCTTGTGACACTCTTATGTAAATATAATTGACCTTGATATGTGGGTTGGTAATCTTCAGGTTTGTTATTCACTGTCACATCTAAATTTCATTTTTAAATAATTAAGATGTAAAATTATGAAATCATAAAATATTGATTTTATATTTGTGAGTCATCATACCAACTTTGGTTGTCATAGGTTACTACCCTAAAAAGATATAGCCAATGAAAGATTTTGGCGTATTTCTGATCCATAATGATCCAGATCGTAAAAACAAAAACAAAAAATGGGGGGTGGTGAGTAGGGGGGGTTAGGGGGGTCAAAAGATCAAGATATCAAAAGGTCAAGTGGTGAGCCAGAATCGACCCTTCCTATACTACATATATATACTAATACATTTTTAAATAGATTAGAGGGGTTTATGTAACATTCAAGATATATGTATTTATCCATTTTATCGATGACATTCACAGATATATTTATTAAAACGAAAACATATGATTACAAGTATATGAATGAATGGAACGAATCTTCACAAGTTAAAACGATATGAACAATTTACATATTTAATGTGAATTAAATTGGATTATAGTTTAAAATAAGTATTTGATTGCGGATATCAATATGGTTTGAACTTATACACTATTTGTCTTCTATAATATAGGTTCTATGAATTTATTTACAAATGGCGGAAAATTATATAACCATTAATCTGCATATTATATATATTCGTAGCATGAACTAATTTTGGAATACCACCAGTTAAACATATTCAGTATGCAAAGAATCAATATTTTACGTGGATAATATTTCATTTAAAAAGGCACAGAGTACTTTTCAGTGAGTGAGCACGCCACAACGCCTCCTTCAACAGGGACATTGATAAAATAATATCAGACAAACTCTGTAGATGAGAACTACAGACCTGGGAGCCAGTAACTTTAGCATAAAGACCATGCTTGAGCGTGGACAAGCAAAAAAAATTAACTTCTGAAAAATCTTGTACGGACAGTTAAATACAATACTGTGCTGTTATAGATTACAAATGTTGTAACAACAAAAAAATTAACCAGTTATCAATTCTGTCGAGCAAATTGATTTTCTACAGTTGCTATATTTATTTCCCAACAATCCGTCAACATGATAAACAACCTATCTGAAATAATACACCGTCGCAAAGAATGTTTCAGTTATACTGTTGCTGTTAAATACATAATTAATACTAGAACAATTTCAATTTGAAATTTTATTTAAAATAATTTAAGCATATCAACTTACTAGCGAAATCGATATTTAATTAGCCTTATAGCTGTTGTATTTAAGTTCACAAATATTAAAATTATTATCACTCACAATTAATCAGGCTACTATATATCCAAAATCTGGAACCATAATTTAAAATATTACAAAACAATATAAATTACTTTCAAATAAAAAATATTATTATGAATTTGAAAATTGGTCAAACCTATATTTATATTTATAAGTATATTCACTTATTATAGCTATACACTATCCTATATACAATATATATATATATATGTTTTCGATCTTCAGACAATGTTGAAAATCAGCTTCAAACAATTAAAACTATCAAGTGTAAACCAAAACATTCTTTTCTATAAATATCATTTACACTGATAGCCGAGAGAAAGGCAAATTCAAAAAAGTTGGCATCAAAAACAACTTATTAGGTCAGGAAAAGCTGTTTTTCAGAAATCACCAAAAAGAAGCTACGAGCCCCCCCACTCCCCATCCTCCAACCATATTTAAATACACCCAACTTAGTTTCTAACTAAACGACTCACTTTGCTAGTATTATATCTTCCATAGATTGTTTGTCATTTGCTTTTTTGATGTCAATCGGCTGGCTAATGGCTTGCATTGCCATTGCAATGATGTCAGCCGCTCCCCACGTGCCCTGAAAGAGAATATAACATGGCTGGATGGTGTCATCGAAGAGAGGAACCACTCCAGATCACAGGCTTTTATTCTTAAAGTTCGTACCCCCAGTCGTAAATATTAAGAAAATTGCATTACATGATTTTATTTATTTAGAGACAGTAACGATGTAAACGTTTATTTATTTAAAGACAGTAACGATGTAGATATTTATTCATTTACAGACAGTAACAATGTAAAAGTTTATTTATTTACAGACAGTGACGACGTAGATATTAATTTATTTACAGACAGTAACGATGTAGATGTTTATTTATTTACAGACAGTAACGATGTAAATGTTTATTCATTTACAGACAGTAACGATGTAAATGTTTATTTATTTACAGACAGTAACAATGTAAAAGTTTATTTATTTACAGACAGTAACGACTTAGATATTTATTCATTTACAGACAGTAACGACGTAGATATTAATTTATTTACAGACAGTAACGATATAAATGCCGCAGGTAATATAAATAATCACAGCTAATATACATTTTACTATCAATATTCTTAATATTTACGACTGGGGTTACGGATTTATGAGTCATACTGTACAATGCGTTTGAAACATTAGTGTAGGAAAATTGATAAAAAACCTACATTAAAAATATAATTGTGTTAAAAATACTTTTGTTACTCGAAATAAATTATAAAAACTTAGTAAAACATACAAAATTAGTGTATTCCCGTGTATAAAGTAATCTGAAATTATTTAATTTAGTCGACATATCATTAACAACACTATTTGTAAAATTATTTATTCAATTATCTAAATACGTAGAAAAACAAAACAAAAAACATAGCAACATTATAACAATACAAATGAGCTGTCTGTTTATACACAAAAGCTGATTCAATATATATAGTAAAACAAAATATTTATTTCATCTATTTTTCCCAATATTGGTGAAGCATTAACTGTGCGCTAGAGAACTTCTGATGCCCTATATCCATTTAATTTGTAATAAAATAAATGCATATATAGTTATAACTCATCGCAGTACAATCTATAGATTAAGGAGACGTTTCTATCATTAAGGAAACAACAATAGTTACTTATGTTGAATTGTGTACTTATTTATGTAGACTTTACATATGTCGAACTATTTACTTACTTAATATGTAGAGTTTACTTTAATTGAATCGGGTGTTTACTTATGCAGCTTGTTAATGCATTGTTGACAGTCTGAGTACGATTATGCTCATTTCAGTTTACCCTTTATTTATGCAAGTAGTTACATTGTATGGTCAAAATTAGTCAAATCTATTTATTGTTTAAAAAATATATATTTTGTACGTTTATTTTAAAACCGAATATATTTAAACCGAGAATATATATTTATAAATGTAAAATTTTATACCTATTAATAATTTATTATTAATATAAATTGTCTATTATTTTAATTTGTATAAACTGAAACTTTAGAAGTAATACTTCGACAGATAAAATGACCATAATATCAAAAACAATGATAATATCTCCATATAAAATAAAAACAATTATTTTAGTACAAAAACAATTAGAAAAATGTATTTAAATTATACTATTTCTGTAAATAAACATATTTAAATTTATACTGTAATTTTTCAGAATTCATTTGTCCATAATAATTTGTCAACCATCCCGCCCGCCCCATATCCAAAAAAAAACCCCCCCACAAAATCACCACAAAACATAGTCGCTTATAGAATTTCCTTCCTCTCCCCGATGATATCACAAAACTATCCCTTAACCCAAATGAACACACCCAGTTTTGTCAGACAGAACAGAGAACAGTGCCGAGCCGAGGTTGGTGTGCGGTACACTTTCAGTCAAGTTAGACGGTCGGGTCGGCACGTGTGCGTGGAATTGAAAGGGATGTATAGCGGAGAGACAGCGGGTAAACAGAGCCGGGAATCCGCACAAGAAGACAATGTGTCAACCGTAACCTGATTTGCCATGAGCTATAGATTGATCCGGTGTAGTTAACAGGTTAATAACCCCTCCCAGGAGAGCACCACCTACCTTAAACCACATTGTAGCGACAGTGGAGACAAAACCTTCCCCACAAGATGCTGTTACAATTGGAGCAGCCGCACAAATTTCAAAAATTAAGTGAGCAAGCAACAAATTCAAACAACAAACATAGAGATAAATAAATAAACTATGTGTGTGGATATATGGAGATCATCATCACACTCAAATACAAAAAAAGGCGACGAGGTTCTTACATTCTGATTGAAAATGTTTAATGACGTTTATGTTAAATGAGAATTACATAGGCACATATTTTAGCGAAATGTCTTACTAAATTAAAATACAAGTAGGCATACCGTTACGTAATACGTAGTTTGAATTAACGTACGCTGTATACGTGTAAGAGCTAGCTGCAGTTGACCTATCTAAATATAAATATAATTTAGACAACAGACAGAAAAAGACGAATTATTTTGCAGATTCAGTTAAAAATGGTAAGAAACCATTTCAGTCCGTAAAATTGTTATAGATTTACAATAAATTTCGGACATTTTTAATTAATGATAAATCAGTTCATCACCAGAAAACGTTGATCATGAACCAATAATAATCTCCTTCACTTCTCGATTCATCATACTTGTCTACTGAAAACACATCTCATTTAAGAGTTATAAATTAGATTCGTGCATTTATATACATTTATTTAAATTATTTAATTTTATTATATTTTGCGCTTCTTCATTCTACAACAGGCTAAGACACTAAAAAAATTGTAGTCGACTAATAATTAAAAAAACTTTTTTTTCAGTAGTTAATTTGAACAATTATTTGTAATTTAAACAATTTAATATTATAATTAAAATATGCAAACTTGTACAAAATATCTGCATTTCCTTCTGTGTCATAGCCACACAGATAGGACTGATTAGTGTTCATTTTCAACGACCAGCAGAGACATGTTCTTGGGTAACAATAATAATCAAGTAAATCCCCCTATAGTCGCAACAAATTCAGACATTCTAATAGAGAATCTGACCTGCAATTTGACACTAACATGTCTATAGTTAGAACTAGTCTAATATATAAAGTTATTGTTATAGCTGTATCGATACAGAATTGACGATAATTAACAATATTTGGCGTTGTATGTTTTCTTTATTTCTTTCATAATAATGCTAACTTTTTTGATCATTTTAAAATTAAGATTTAACTGTTATGCAAAAGAAAAACCGCAATAACATTTTAAGTTTATTACAATTAATACAAAATATCCAAGCTTTCACCTTTCATCAAGAAGGCATAATCATGGTGTGAATATTACAAAAAGTGTTTAACAGATTATTATTAATTTAAATATAATATGCGAAAAATCATCAGCCATTCATAGGTTATATTAGACAATCAATGTAATTAATACCTTTACTATTATTATGTTATTATTACTGTTATTATGCATTCTTTAAACGTCTGTAATTTTGTGGTGGCTAGCTGCTATGTATATGTCTAGACTTTATCGATTTTTGTATCTGTCTGGTATTTGCTTGTAATTAGATTTTTGAGATGTGTTTTTATGTATAGGTATATGAACCTATGATTGACTGATGATTTTTCGAATATTATATTTAAATTAATAATAATTATCTGTTAAACACTTTTAGTAATATTCACACCATGATTATGCCTTCTTGATGAAAGATGAAAGATTGGATATTTTGAATTAATTGTAATAAACTTTAAATATTATTGTGGTTTTTCTTTTGCATTCCTCACAGTGACCATTACTTGTCTTTATTTATCATTTAACTACTATGTTTTGGAATTCGATTGTAAATAGACATCATGATGTGCGAAAAATATAATTATACCATATGTGGTCATATTATGTTGGCAGTATAGCTGCAAAAAATTTAATTATTTAAATTTAATTATTTATTAAAGAATTTAAAAAGTTTTTAATTGAGTAAAATATTTTTCGAAATTTCCTTAATTATGCCTTGGACATAATTATTAAACAAATTTAAATAAATTTTTTTGTTCATATTGAATTTTTGTTAGCATAGTTATATAAAAGTGACATTAACAAATACTTAACAACAACAACAAGAAGGGTCGATTTAAATAGTACTGTCGATAATTGTATTGTATCATTTAAAAAAAATTAATAATTACAGTTTACTAAACAAGTACATTGTACATTTCTGAGTAGGCTACGAATAATCATTTATGTTCAAATATTGCTTTTAATTATATCATAGTAAACGTTTATTGTGAACCTTGTGTAAGACTGTAAATTGATATAAAGACTGTATTAACGATGAAAATTATCTGGGTCATTAAATCAGATGTGTTCATTTTTTAAACTATATATGCCTATAACAGACAATGCGTTGTAAAATAGTACAGGAATCCATGTTTCAAATATCGTTTAATTAAAGGATATTTTTTATATATCTCAGATGGGACAACAATGATTACATTTCATAATAATTTGATACAAATTCACTTATATAACCAACAGGGATTAATTAAGACAATATAGAACGAAACAGGCTCTGTATGAGAACATCTAGAAAAGATACCTCATAAACAGATCAGATGATCAAAAAATATACACTAAATATAACCAACAAGATAGTTGATAAACATAACATATGTCTGTTATAGTTTTAATCATGAAGAATAATTGTCCCATATGTCAAAAAACTATTGTTCGAATTCCTGCACACTTACTGCATATACACAAGGCACTTACACAAGAGCTTACTTGGATCAAGGATTTATTGTTACTGTCGACTCTTCTGACATTTAACGCAAAAAAAGTTTTTATTACTACGGAAATATTCTTCAAGAAATGGATTACTTACAAACCTAAAAAGACAATTTGAACAAATTATGCACAGATACCGACGAAACAAAATTCTTAAAGTAGCCTTACTGCATGGAGGATATCAATCAACACAAGATGTCGAACAAGAAATCAAACACAAATCAATCAGAGAAATCAATACGGTCCGACGACGAGGAGGAAACATCAATAAAATTTATGGATGATATGGTGAACGACGAGAAGGAAGAGAAAAAGTCAACGCTTGTGACTACAATTCTGAAGGACATGTAGAAAAACAAACAGAAGAAATGGACCCTAAAGGAGTTGAAACATAAAGTACAAGACAAAATGATGAATTATATTGAACTATTCAACTATATGAAAAATGACGAGGCAATGGAACGAATTGAAGAAGAGGTCTAAAAATTCAAGAAGATACTCCTTTTGTCACCTATAATTCAGCTCTACGGGAGAGTATTAAACGATTTTGGTATATTTTTGACAACAGAGTACGTGAGCTTTTGACTCAATTAATATCTCACAACTTGGTGATAATAATGATGATGATATTGACACATCTAATAATAAAATACATATAATTAAAGTACACATAATTAAAGTACATATTCATCTCAAACTTTATATAATGAAGTACTACAGTCTAACTTTAATAAAAAATTGTATTCATAAAAATTGTTCTTTATTGATTTGAAACAAAAATATTTGGGTCTATTTATTTGGAATTCTCATCAAAATCAATCTGTAAGTAGCAAAATCAAGCTGGGTGAACTAGATTTAGTCAGAATGCTCATTGAAATATTCGTGCAATATATGGCCATAACACATCACAATTGTAAAATTTCTGCAATTCTGTCAAATTTCAACCGTTTTAAAAAAGGTACACTAGATCATAGCTATCTGAATGTCCAGCTATTAAATTTTATTTTACTATATATAAAAGAAATATTAAAAAATAATAAATATTATTATACTACTCACAAATAAAAATTAAGTAGTATAAATGATTTGGCTTATGTTGTGAGTCATCATACCAAATTTGGTTATCATAAGTTGTAAACGTCAAAAGTTATAGGCTAAAAACAAAAATTACATCACGAATTAAAATTTAAAAAATTAGATACCAATTTTAATTTAAGGTTATATACTACTTACAAATATTTGTAAGTAGTATAAAAATATTTATCTTATATTTGTGAGTCATCATACCAACTTTGGTCGCCATAGCTAGGATACTACCCTAAAAAGATATACCCAATGAAAGATTTTGGTCCCATTCATGATCCATAATGATCCCGATCGTAAAAAATAAATAAAAAATGGGGGGTGGGGGGGTAAAAGGTCCATATTGTCAGCAATGGGTGCTAATGTTTTATGAATATCAACCAAACTTGCAGCCTACATTGCTCGTCGAAAAGGTAACTGTAAAGGGACTAATTGGAGACAGACGTCTTTGAGCATGAGGTACCATACCAACGCATTTCAAAACATATTAAATAATCTGCTCATGAATTTTCCCCCTTCTTTTCACTTTGGATTTAATGGAATTCACATACATTAGTGCATACATTAAGTGTACTGATATCAATACAATTGTTGGAAACACTTTTGGATCATTGTCAAATTTGTTTGAAGACGGAATACGTTGTTACCAGTCAGTCAACAAACTCGACCGATTGGTACCAAAGGTGAAAATTATACTCAATTCTGAGGATCATATATTTCAAGTTAATTAGGTATATAACTTTTTCACATCTTCACTATCGGTGCTATTTTAATTGTCCGATATATTTTACAATTTTTTAGTTGATCAAAATAAATGCCAAGAATAAACATGTATTTTGCAGAATTTTTGTTCACACATACTAACATTGCTGGATAGCAGAATTAAGTAATAAGGGGAGATTGAATATGAGGTTCGTTGTCCTAAATGCAGGTTCATTTAAGATTTTTCCTTCAGATATTTTCGTCTCGCTCTATTTGTGTGGAATTTCGGAAGAAATAAACAGCCCTGCAGAATATAAGTGAACCTCTGACTCCGGATTTATGTCAAAGCAATGAAATTGACTTTTTCACAAAATATTTAAATTCTGGTTGAATGTGCAGCCATTCTGTCATTTCGTTTGTCCTTCAAGGAATAACATGCAACAAAACCTCTAATTAATATTGCAAGCTTTCGATTACGCCATCTTACACATCATTCACTAATAAAGCTAATGGTGCTGCCTGAAATGAGCTCACACATTTAGCCATTTCAATTAGTTAATTATAGTTTTATTTCTGAAAATAGGTTTTGAAGTTTTCATTTCACTCATTTCGCACGTTATTTACGCTTTGATAAAATCAGCCATTATTGTATTATCTACGGAATAAAATTTAACAAATTTGACTTTTACCTTATCGTCAATGAGTACAACTATTTTTTAATAAATATATTAATATTATGAACAATATAATTATAATTTTCATTAAACTAGCAAACTGGTAAATAAAATGTTATTTTTATTGAGATTTAGAAAGTTATATTTTATTCCAAATTAATTTGTTTTAAATACAAAAATAAGAAAATACATTATCGATTATTACCATTATTTAAAAATTAATTAGGAGAACTGGCGTTATATATATTACATTGTTTCATTAAATTGACGATAAAAATTTTCAGAATCAACTGATGATAAATGTATGATATGTTGTATTTGACACTGTTGGCTAGCATTCACAAATTTAAGCAAAAAAACTTCAGATATAGACTTCATAGCACTGTAAAAAAACGAAATATCAAATATATAATTGATCAATTTTTACGAATATTTAAATAAAAATAATCTAAAAATTATGAAAATTATTCCATATAACCTCCGAAACGGTCCCTCTCCTTCAGGAAAAGGGATGAGCTACAATTACACATTACTGCAATCCATAGCAAGTATAACATAACAAAAAGTTAACGCCAAGAAGACCGCTATACTACTAATACAATCCGTTTCATATACAGTTAAAAAATGGTAAGAAAGAAGGCGGGTTGTTTTAATTAATACATTTCTTTTAATAACAAATAACTCGCTTGGAAAGTGCAGGCAGCTTCCATGAGGCAAGTATAGAAAATACGAATTATGCTAGTTAAGTTAAGTTAAGATCACCGCATGCACACATCAAGTGTGCTCAAACAATGGATGGAAAGGGAAAGAGAAAGAGAGGGGAAAAGATATCATCATAGGTACATGTTGTATTTTGAATTCTGGTTGAAAAAATCTTCCCTTTAAATAATTAGTGTAATTATCTTAGAAAGTATAAAATCGATCTCAACTCCAAATTAAATCTAGGTTAATAATCGAACCTATACATAATAAATAAACAATATTATATTATCAAATAAACTGATAATTCGAATAATTTCCGCAATAATGTACAGACACACTTTCAATAGTATTATAAAGAGAGAGTATATATATAATTATGATCAACATAGTACATAATATCATAGATACTCAATAGTCAATAAAATACATAATAATAATATCGTAGAAACAAAGTCATCGGTCAAGTGGTAAAGAAGAATGTAGATAATAGTGTACAAAATAACAGGCAACATTTACATTTAGGGTGTGAAATGGGCTGGTAGTTGGTACAATCACTTGGTGACATTGAGATTAATCAGAACAGGTGATGATTGGATACGAAATAGAGAAGAGAAGAGAAGAGAAGAGAAGAGAAGAGAAGAGAAGAGAAGAGAAGAGAAGAGAAGAGAAGAGAAGAGAAGAGAATAGAAGAGGAGAAGAGAAGAGAAGAGATGATGAAGAGAAGAGAAGAGATGATGAAAAGAAGAGAAAAGAAGAAGAGATGATGAAAAGAAGAAAAGAGAAGAGAAGAGAAGAGATGATGAAAAGAAGAGAAGAGAAGAGAAGAGATGATGAAAAGAAGAAAAGAGAAGATAAGAGATGATAAGAGATGATAAGAGATGATGAAAAGAAGAAAAGAGAAGAGAAGAGAAGAGAAGAGAAGAGAAGAGAAGAGATGATGAAAAGAAGAGAAGAGAAGAGAAGAGAAGAGAAGAGAAGAGATGATGAAAAGAAGAAAAGAGAAGAGAAGAGAAGAGAAGAGATGATGAAAAGAAGAAAAGAGAAGATAAGAGATGATAAGAGATGATGAAAAGAAGAGAAGAGAAGAGAAGAAGAGAAGATAAAAGAAGAGAAGAGATGATGAAAAGAAGAAAAGAGAAGAGAAGAGAAGATAAAAGAGGAGAATAGATTGGCTTAAATGTATACACGGCTATGGCGTCTTTAATTAATCTTATGAAAGTGGATGCATGAATACTGATTACTTAAAAGTCACAGCGTTGCCCTACTTGGATAATCTTGGATCCTCTCTCTTATCTACAATCAATAATAATCGGCATGTTGGCCGCTGGAGTTGGCAGAATAAGTCGAGGTATGTTTTGGTGTACACAAAGTGTGGTTACCTAATGAGTTCAGCTTGTAGATCAAATGCAAACAGATAATTATAGTATATTGTTATATAGACATGAGAGTAGTAGAAAAAAGAAGAAATAAGCAGAAATGAGAAAAAAGGAAAGGCTAACAAAAATAGAGATAAGATAGAGGAACATAGAGAAAGATAGAGTGAGAAGAATGAAACTGTTGGCAATGGCTGGCAGGAATGTAAACAACTCGAAAATTTAGTCTGTTGGCTTAATTTGAATCTGATTGGACATTGTAGAGTGGGAAAGGATGGGGGGGGGGGTTGGTTAGTGGTCAGTGCAGTGTTACATGAAAGACAACTTTGGGCGCGTATAATTATATTATGGTGGAGGAAGTAGTTTATAATATTATAGTAATATATACACAATTCTAGTGAAAAGATGAAGACCCAGTTTGATTATAGGCATAACATATTATCTATTAGTGTGCATCAAAACATGCTGCAGCTCAACACCGTTACTAGCCACGATTATAATTAATTCAATTAATTTGTGCTGCGTTGTGTTCATTATGTGATGACGTAACAACGCAAATAAAAAATCGATTATCTGTCGGTCAAGAAGTACGGTAGGTGGGTACTTGACTGGAAATATCACCTAAGTCGGAAAACATTGATATATACATATATAATTAAATATAATTAGTTTTACACTATTGCAAAATAAGTCAAGAGAATTAGACGAAAAAAGACAAGAAGAAGAAGGATACGGTACAGCTTCAATTTGAAGGGATAAAAGATAAACCTTGCCTTGAGATAGATCATAATATGATTGAACACAGGGTAATACTTTGGACAGTTGAGTAATGCAATAATAATTAATCTCAGAAAGAAGTGAATTAAAAAACTAAACAGTACAGTAATGTAGGTAAGTAGGCAGGAAGGTCAGCTCGACGTATTTAGGGTAAAAAGTCGTATTTATTTTAGCGAAAATGTCGTAGCGAGTTAGTCGGATGCATTTATCTAATTGAAATTGTACATTAGGTTGTACACATACACAAACTTTTTATACTTGCTGTTGTTACAATCACTGTTAAAACTGTTACTAACTCATATTATGTCATATTATTATAATGTCTAAGAATTAAAACATGAAACAGTTTTGACCAATTTAGGAAATAGTATTTCTAGTAATCGCATATATTTACAGACAAAACTATATTTTCAAATTATACTGAATGGGAACCAATAATTTTGATTTATTAAATATATTTTTTATTCAATTACGAATGATTTCGACTAATTACGATGTTTAGTTTATATTAATGAATTTAGACTCTTGAAATTATAAAATTGTTTTTTTTGTAATTACCACTAAATAATTACAACATGATATATAAATATAATTATATGACAATTAATTTTAAATCAACTATTAATTAAGACTTTTTCAAATATAATTTTTTGTAATGACTAGTTTCGAGTAAATAAAACACTCTCTGTTAATTTTGCATTTGTAAATGTGTGAAAATGAACATTGAAGTCAGTCTCATTGAAAGATGACTAAATTAACGACTTTCCACACGCACATCTCAGAGTCGGAGGTAGTTAAACAGCAGATATGAAGTAGGCCGGCTGGTCCGAACCGGAGCCGCCTCCCTCCCGCTTCCCCTTCCCCCCTCCACCGCCACCTCCGCTCGAGTGTCCCTGCTGACCCTGCGCCTGTCCCGCCTGTTGAGAGGCAGCCGCCGCCGCCTTGAGTCGGACCAACTTCTGCCGCCGATAGCTGTAGCCGGAGGGGCTGACACTACCCGGATGGGGGGGCTGCTTGTGGTGGACAGCTGTCCCCCGCCCTCCACCAACCCCACCTACTCCACCGCCACCACGGATGCTCCACACGTTCATCTCCTGCATCTCCTGGTGATAGTCGGAGGAGGCACTGGCGGTTGTGGCGGCGGTAGAAGTGGGGCCACTGGGGGGGTAGAAGGAGGGTTTGTGGGAGGAGGGGAACAGGTGCTCTGCGATTGAGTGGCTGTAATGGAATGGAGTATATGAGGCCGATAGACTCTAAAAAATCACTCCATTTAACGCATTTTTGGAGTTATTTACAAAAACATATATATATGTAATTGTAACACTATGGTGAAATTATCTTATCAAAAATCCTTGTATTTTTCTTGATCTCTTATAACCAAATAATTTATAATGTTTAACTTCGGAGCTAATTTTTCTGAATTGCCGACAAAAATGATTTGATTTTTCATTATAATCCTTTAAAATTCTAATATCATTGAAAATCAATGTACTCAATATGTTTTTAAAAATTAATGTTACTCATATTTTATAAATAGTATAAAAATATACGTATATTTCAATTTGAATATACTGATCACTTCTCTTTAGGTCAAACTAATTTATAAAAAAAAAATAATATCGAAAGGGGGATAACCGAATTCACGATTTCGTTACTACTACAGTAAAATAAACCAGCTAATAAGCGCGAGGAACAAGAGGAGTGCAGAGCCCCACCTTGAGCTAGGTAGTCGTGTGGTCCAGGGATCCTCCATCTGCTGCCTTCTACCCACCAACATGGCGGCGGTAGTGGCGACTGACGGCGGCGGTGGTATTAACGACGGCGGGTGAGACGGAGCCGGTGGGGGCGGAGGGGACAGACCATCCCCCCCTCTCAAAAGGAGGTCCATCGCGGTGGGCGTGTCGGGATCGTCCTCGACGTCATCGGCCTCCTCGAGATCGTCGATATCATCGTCTCCGTGGTCTTGATGATGGTAGCTGGAGGATGACGAGGTCACCAAACGATGCAGAGCTTCATGACGAGCGCTGGTCAGGTCGGTTCTGTAGCGTCGACCCATCGACTGGAGTGGAAGGGGGAGGTGCTCATGAGGGGGTAGGAGGCGGCAATGATGACAACTGTTTTATACTATTATTTTGGAGAAATGTCACTCCGAATTTAAACATTTGCTCTCTGATAACTTGCAGTTCCATCATCTAAACGCTTCACAATCTTTTTGATTTTATATATGTCATTGAGGGGGGGAATACACTTCTCCCCATTAGAAATCATTTGTCACATTTAGCGATTAAAGTGCAGAAATTTAATACACGTATGCCTTATTTACAAAAAATGTAAACACGTGGAAAGATATTTTTTTAAATGTTATTTTCAATTATCTATTTTTTATGATGACGTTATAAAAGTCCTATTTTGAAAAATATTAAAATTAAATATATAAACCTAAATAATAAATAATTCTAAGAGTAACATTTATTTATCTCGAAAATTAGATTTTACTAAACTAAATTAGTGACTAATAAAACATGTATTAAACTGGCAACAACAGACTGCTAAAATTTACCACTCTTTATATCTACTTCTTCCTCTTCATCTCTTGATTTTCTCTTTCTAACAGTAACACTTCTGGAAGAAATCACTTTCTTGAAATCCCAATTTACATTTATCCCCTCCCCACCATCACAACACCACCGCCTACCTGACTATCGGGAAGGATCCTGGAAGGCACAATGGGCGGCAGTCGTCTCCCTCCACTTCCCCTTCCCACCATCACAACACCGCGGCCTCCACTGCTGATCAGATGCTGCTTCTCCTCGTCATCCAGGGAGCACATCAGGGAGGAGGGCCGCCCACCATCACCAGTAGTAGAGGAGGCTGTGGTCTTGAACACGCTAGAGAAGAGAGAGGTGGCAATGCCCCCCCCTGGCTGGGATGCAGAGGATGTCGAGGTGTTGGTGTTGGGTCCGGAAGAGGAGAGGAGGGGGGTGCGGGAGAGAGAGCCCACACGGGTGGCGCTCGGGGGAGTTCGCTGTAGGAGGGGGAGTTGTTATAAGTTTATCATTCATACCCAAATTGGTTTGTGTTTGATACATGTGATGGAGCAGTTGAATATGAAATAAGTTTTTACGCAGTAAAATCAAGCTATAACGTCCCGGTAAAATGTCCTATCTAATGTATAGATGAGTAATCATAACTATTAAGTACTGCTATAATAATGTATAATTGGATATAGCGTACTAAATTTCTGGTGCACACTACTATGTCCACTGCTTCTGTCGTGAAATTATCAATATTTTTGATTGATTATAAACGGAAACTAATATTTAAAACGTATTAATTCAATTGTAATTAATATAAATGCGATAGCATAATATATATATAGCTCTATAGCATTATATTGGGAACAATAGATACAGAGAAACTATATCAGAAAGTATTATGTTAATTATTTTGTTGTGTTTACATAACGTATTATGGATAAAATGAATAATTATGAAAAAGAAAATGTAAGTACCAGGGATGAGAACGGCTATACCGACTATCATGCATGTAGCCACTGAGACTAATCAACAGTGTGCCGCTCTGTAAGTATCAGGGATGAGAACGGCTGTACCGACTATCATGCATGTAGCCACTGAGACTAATCAACAGTGTGCCGCTCTGTAAGTATCAGGGATGAGAATGGCTGTACCGACTATCATGCATGTAGCCACTGAGACTAATCAACAGTGTGCCGCTCTGTAAGTACCAGGGATGAGAATGGTTAAAACAATAAATGTCAGGAATTTACTTAGTTTGAAAACCAACTGACTACTATAACTGAGACCTTACTAACTGGAATGCATATAAATCAATCTGGTATCATAATATGAGAGTTAACCATTTAATAATGATTAAATTAATATTGTATAATATACTCGTACAGATTATAAGTAAATGTTATGAAGATAGTAATCTTCGATTTATATTTATAAATTAATGTTAAGCCAATAGTACAGCATTTGAAGAGGTATATTCAAGGGAAGAGGGGGGTTTAAATTTACAAATTTACCTCAGCAAATTTACCTCAAATTCAAATTTACCTCAGCACCACCCATACTTTAGTATAGTTATATTTTATAAAAATTATTTTAATAAAAGCTTATTGTTTATAGAATTAAGACAGATTTTTTTTGCCATAAGAGTCGATGATAGCACCAAATAACGCAGTATAACAGCAATGATATGTTTAGATATAATTAGACCAAAATGATGTATAATTTTAGTTGAAAATATTTCTGCGCGAGCGCAATTAGCTCATCTCTGAAATGTACCCACCGGATTATGCAGGCTCTGATAACCCGCAGCCCTGGGTGAGATTCGCTCCTGCTGATCCTCCCCCAGCAACAGCACCCCCCCTCGGGCTCCCCTCGGCTGACGACAGCTCCCAGCAGGAGCGGGGGGTGGTGGGAGGGACGGGGGGGGCACAGGGCGGGGGATGTAGATAGGGGGTGGGTCTCGGGGGGGTCCCGGCGGGGTGGGGGGCAGGCGACGGCGACAGTGGCTGGTGGACAGGCCGGCGGGGACCCCGGAGGAGCGGACACCACCGCCACCCAGACCTGCCATCACCATCGCCTGGAGAGAGGTTACACAGAGTATTAGCAGCAGTGGGGGGGTATAAATCTAGGTTTTAAAGCCTTTACCAAGACCAAATCATGATTATGTTATAAAAATGTAACATTTCCCTTCAGAGTCCTTATGATTTTCTATAATATGTAGTAGTCCTTTCGGGGTGTACCATTTCGTCGAACAAAGCTTAAGCATAGATGGCAACATAAAAAAACTATTTTATAACTAATTAATGCAATTGAAATCTAACTAACCGCTGTTTCAAACAGCACAGATACAGTAAGTTAGACATGCAAAATTGGTTAGCAAGAAATCTACTAAAGAATGTTGATTCGTTATGAATTACAAGAGATACTAAGAAAGATAACTAAATATTATGTGTGATGGAATATAAATGTTTATAATTAATTATGTTTGTAGGGACCGATGTAGTGAGACTATATAATATGCAAGATTTCTACTAAACATTTCTACAGATTTCAAAACATTTTCAGAATCATTAACTATTATAATTAAATGAAATACCAGTCTTGTTCCAGAATTCATTCATAACATTTAAAAAGACTAAGAAAATATATAAATCTCCAAATATAATGATTAAAAATGTAATACTCATAGACAAAATAATTACACAGAGATTTGACTTTGATCACAAATAAGAATAAAATGATTAATCATAATGGATAAGAATGAAATATAGCAGGCAACTTGAAAAATAAGAAAAGTAAAATATATGTTTGAAACACAATACACTATACTGTATGATAATATTTCTACTTTTTAAGACGTGTACATTTTTAAATCTCAAAATAACTGAGGTAATATATTTATATTATTATTATATAATACTTCATACAAAAATTATATCGAAAGCTTTTTTTCCCCCATATAATTTCGTTTTCGTATTATTTTGTACCTTTTAAGTTTCGCTTCTAAGAAGAAGACAATTTTTTCAGATTGGACGCAGATATATATTATGAGATATATATTTATATACACTTAACGTATCGGTTATAAACCATCACGATTGTCTAACACTTTTAACTGTTCGACATTTTTTGGAAAATTATTAGAACACAATATGATAGGCAATAAACCTGAATGGAATTATCGATACTATTTATTGAATAAAAATTGTTCTAAATGAATCAATAGATTAGAATTATAATACAATAACAAGGATGAATTATGGGAAAAAACGGGTGAAAATTAAGTTTAATAAAAGCATAACAATAATTAATTATAAACCATTAATTAAACATATGCATGTTTACGGACTGTGAAGGTTTGAATTGAACCATACAAAGCCCGACTGATCTGCTGCTCTAAACCCTACACACATGATTGCGCGCTCTCTCTCTCTCTCTCTCCCTCCTTCCTCCACACCACAGCCACACAAACCTGGGTATGCGCGAAAAGAATCGGCTCCACAATCCGCATCCCCAACAGTGACTCCTCCGAGCCCTGCCTGCTCAGACATCGTGTGATCGAGCGTCTCCTCGAGCTCAGTCGCCGCAACCTCCCTCCATTGCCGCCCCCATTCTTGCCCCGCTGCTGGTGATGGTATCCATGGTGATGGTGGTGGTCGGGTGGCGGCAGGGTGGACTGGGAGCCGCCCGAGGTGGTCACAGAGTCGGGACTGCGATGGTGGAAAAGCTGCTGGGAGTGGTGGGGGTGGTGTGCGGGGGCGGGGCTGGGGGTGTCACCGCGGGAATCGTAAGTGTCGTCTAGATCGTCCAGGTCATCCTGGGCCAGTCTGTCAACAGAGCATCAACTTCAGCATGAACACATAGTTTTGATGTCCGGCCGTACGATATTAAAAATATAAAACAAGGGGGAGGTCAGTTTTAGTATGGTTTGAATAGAGCTTCTAGAGACAGGGCTGCTAATAAATTATTTTTAAGATATAAGAATAACAAAAAATTAAAATAATGATTATAGTATATCAATTACCGTGCGCTTTTATTTATCATATCTGGCTAATTTTAGTGTTTTAATCTTTTAGCAATATACTATGTTGAAATATGAATTTTACATTTACATAAAAAGAAAATAACGAATATAAATAAAACTAATGAGCTATAATGAGCCATTAATAAGTATACGAAAAATAATTTAATTTAGTTCTCCTCTTTGAAAATAGATATTTCTTCTGCTGTGGGTGCTAAATCTAACGATAGACTAGACAGAAGAGCTATAGAAAAGTGGATGAGTGAGAGAGAGAGAGAGAGAGAGAGTGTGTGTGTGAGAGAGAGAGAGAGAGTGAGTGAGAGAGAGAGAGAGAGAGAGAGAGAGAGAGAGAGAGAGAGAGACAGAGATAGAGAGAGAGAGTCGTACCCCGAG
>JAUZND010043911.1:0-20540 GCA_034780555.1 Coelogynopora nodosa | reverse complement strand
TTTTTCGTCGGCAAGTGAATTCATCAACATTTTGGTCAAGCTGATCCACTCCAGCTTTCCCACGATTATAATCAAGTTTCAAAGCTGGCTTATTTCCATGCTCTTCGGAAACCTCATTACCAGAGTGGGATGAACTGAGAAGGGTTACATTTTTATTCATTTTAGGTATGTAGGAAACCAGAACAATTTTATTCACATGGTCATGTACAAAAAATACTAGACTCAACAAGAAGGCGTTTTGATTTCAACAAAGCAGGGATTTCGCGATGGTGGTTTCGAATTGGGCAGAGTAAGCCTGTTTACAAGTAGGGATGTTGCCAAATTATGTGACGTAAAGAAATTGTCCTGTATTGAAATAAGGTGAAGCTAATTCCATAACAACATCTTTTCCAAGATTTCGATGGACAGGAGCAACACATTCTCTACCTGTGTATATTTTCGAGTTGAGTGCAAATCCAGTCCTAGCTTCAGCTAACCAAAACATTTTCAAGCCATACTTTGCTGGTTTAGATGGAATATATGTGCGACTGGGTATTTGTCCTCTGTAGCACACTAGCTTTTCATCAACAGTCAATGTATCTCCGGGTATATAGTGACGTCGTAAATGTGCAAGGCTAGGAGTCGAAATTATATGTATACATATATTGTATATATATATATTATATATATCATGTATAATGCATGCTGACACAAGTTATAAATTACTGTAAAGTGTGTAGAAATAATAATATGCCTATTTTGAATAGACATTATTTATAGCTAAAAATGTAGCTAATGGCCGGTTGAGGGTTTATCATGTGTTTAGTGCTTTGAAATACAAACCCATAAAAAAAAATTTTAGTAAAATAAGCCCCCAACTAAGTTAGCCATCGTCCCAAAATTTATATATTGTTACCCCTTTAGAAAAATAGTTATTTAATTTTGAAAAGCTACAAAATGTAGCTAATGGCCGGATAAGGGTTAATGAACATGTGTATAAAATATTAATAAAATCAGTTAAAGATTAAACAATTACTAATCTCAGAATTGTCAAACGTCTGGATTTCATCCGGACGTCCTGATTGTCCGGATTTAGAAATCATTTTTTGAGGTTTCGAAATTCATCAAAAATGTGGGGGGGGGTAGTGGCATATAAATCTGTGTTTTTTGGCTAAATTTAAAAAATGGCTAAATGATTAGAAATCCAGACAAATCAGCAATAAATCCGGATGCTCAAAAATGTTCTACGTTTCAGCGCGATTATGGGTTGCTCGCTTCACTCGCAACCATGGCGTCCGGATTATTATTTCTTCACGTCTGGCAACTCTGTAATCTCTATCCTCCTTTTTTCTACTCCTCGTTGATCCCCACTTTAAATCACTGTACACTCACAGGTTTTGATGAGATTTGGTACATATACATATGTTGTTATGTGAATTCTTTTTCAGTTCAGGGATCATTAAAATAATATACAGTTTTTCATTTAATGTATTAAATCATTTAGTCAACCATATAGGTGGTCACAACTAAAAACAAATTGTACCAGCAGAATAGGTTACATGACTTAGTTGTTTAGTGTGTTTATCACATCATTATTATTATATTAACAAAATTGTAACTAGCATATATTATAGTTAACTTAAACATGTCAAAAGTTTAATAACAACAAAATTAAAAAATATACACCATATTCAGTTAAAAAAACATTTTAAGATGAGCATTTAAGTTAGTTTATATGTTATACCTGAATAGACAGAACATTGAAAATACTTAATATGTATATATTATTTTTCAGTTATGATGACTGGCGCTTCTTCATAAAGTTTGAGATTTAGAGAAACGACTTGATGATAAGGACTCCGTTATGCTTGACCAAAGACGTGGGAATCGATTCAATGTCCCCCAACAGCTTCAGACAAGTGATGCCTGAGGAGGTGATATAACCGGCTCCTTGGGAGCTTCAAGTTCCAGGTTGGTTGAACATATTTGTAGAGACTTCTTTCTGGTGTTTAGCCGAGAGAATGCAGCATTTATTTGTCAATTTTAGACTTTGTAGTGAAGAGTTCGTGAAGTTTGTGTGTGCTTTGTTCAGCTTACAATACAATAGAGATGTTGGATTAAATTACAATAATCATATTTAATTAAACTAATTATTAAATGATAAAGCAGATGTGCTTTCATGCAGCTATTCCCAATTCTACCAGTGCGTTCGATGCATAGGTGTTATATAGAAAATGCCTGTACCGTTTTACAAAAGAGGATAGAAGGCCTTGTTTGGGTCCCCATCGAAATATGATTCGGGGATAAAAAGATGATGAATTTGACACCCCCTTTCCACTTCCTGAGGTGAACGAGGATGTCGTATTATTGATTCAAGCAGCCGTTCTCAGTCCACACTTGTCGAATCTTCTATCTTTCTACAACTACCGTTGCTGTCTCAGAATTTGATTAACAGCTGAAGAGACCACAGAAAGATAGTCAGAATCATGTTTTTTAAAACAAGTAAAGCCTGATGTTAGTCGAAACGTGGATATAAAAGGCCTAATTTTTACCTTTAGTGATTTAATTCTATATCTATTATTCCTCTTATTTATATTAAAGTATTTTAATGTAATGCCCAGTTAATGTGTTACCTATTTGCAACATGTAAGAAATATATTATAATCCGTTTACTATAGGGTAAAGCGAAAATAATTATTCAATATCGTTATAATGTTGTTATTTTATTTTTGTAAATAGTTTATTACATTTTAGGTCAAAACCGAAAAGTTCCTCATCCAATCATTTGTATAAGTTATGTATTAAACGTTACTTCCATCAGTGACCACTGCATTCAATATAACAAACACATTATATCGTTATTGTACCGTTCTACTTTCTCATGGTCTTGTTTGCCGAGTGTCATGAAACAAGGTTTTTTATCGTTTTCAGGTATTTGCGTTCTTCTATTGTTTTTCCTAACGATTCATATTCTAGTTGATGTATTCTTGTATAACAAAAGCTAAGCTTTGATAGTGCGGATAGCTTCAGAAAGGATAGGCATAGTAAAGTTATGTGATAAAAGATTAGAACTGTGGATTTTTATTTTAGGTACTTATTATGAAACATTATTTTTAATGATTAAGTTTTTTGGTTCTGGAAGAATATATGCCGAATGATGAGTCATGCGTTTGACGATATAATTTATTGTTTTGTTAATTAATCTACATATTGTTTTTAGATCGTCGTGTTCAACCTGTCTCATTTGGAAAGAATCGTGGAGGGTAAACTGCAGTTAACAGTGATCGTAAGTGAATCGTGGAGTGTAAACTGCAGTTAACAGTGATCGTAAGTGAATCGTGGAGTGTAAACTGCAGTTAACCCTTCGTACGTACTTCGTCCTCCCCCCCCCCCTCTTGAACAACAAACTTTCTATCATTCGATAAAGCTGAAATTTGGTATACAGATTACCCCTAACCGGGGAGTATAATTTAGTTCTGTTCAATAATAACATCATTTTGTCTTGTATGGAAAAATATTCGAAATTAATTTGCTAAATGTTTTAGTAATATATAAAAGTATTTTAGCCACATTATATGGTTCAATCAAAAACTTACGAAACCTGCCTAATACAGTTTTCTTATTACAACAATCTTTTTGTTTCATAATCGCCTAAATTTGTCTATTTAAGTATAATAGAAATTATATTTTAGTTGCTCCTAAAATAACTAATATTATATCGTTTGGTTTAGTATGTATAATAAATTATTATTTGAGTACCCATTTATAATTAATAATTGTAACGTATGCAGGTGTACTTTTAAAATGGAAACACTTTTTTTGAGTAACCCAACGGTTGTTAAACTCACTTGATAGTATTTTATGTATAATATACTTAACATCCATAAAATTGATTGAAAATCACTTGATTCAATCTATTTATACCCAAACCAATCAAGAGTAATTGATTTTATATATAATGATTATTGAATCTTGGTATCATCTACTATTACAAGTTGCTATCCAAACATTTTTTTTAAATGCTCATTAAATTATATTCCATTTTTACCATTGATTATTTAATTTAAATAACTCAATTTTGTTTTTTATTATATATAATTCATTTTGTTTGTATTTATTTTATATCTTTATTGATGTTTAACTTACATCACAATCTAAATTGATAGTCTGATTTCTTCAATAGTCAGCGATAATCAATAATTGTTGCATTCTTTGTTAAGTTATCGATTGTTTGATCTGTTACTCACAGGACTGGTGCGCGGTTATGAAGGCGCTGGTCCCATCACCCTCTCCTGTGCGATGAGAGAGGACGTTGGAGCTTAGTCCATCACTGCTCAACAGATCACTCTGAGGTGGCGCGGTGGAGTATCATCAGTGAAGGATCAAGTGAAGGAGGATGAAATTGGAGATCCGGATGACCACAGCAATTCTGTTAAATTACCTTTTGCCATTCATGTTGCAGTGAGAATTTACGATAAAGCAGGAGAGGCTGGCGTTCATATTGATTGATCAGACCTCGTAAAGGTTTAACTGTACCGAGTTTGATACGAGGATAGACTGGAGGGAGGATTCAATACGGCAAATCCATCTCCAGTTCTCTCCAATATGAGGTTGACTTGGTCTACATATCGATCATAGTTCATGAAATTTGACAAAACATTGCAACTAATTTTTCCTGTTTTTAAATTACCCGTATTTTCAGTTGTTTATTAATATTGTGTAATTGAACATATTTTTCCTTCTGACCACTGATGTTGACAACGGGTTGCTATGGAAATAGTTCTCTGTGTAGTCAAGGTTTCTGTATTTCACATCAAATGAGGGAATATATCACTAAATCGAACCGTATGAAATGAAATAGATTTTGATTACACGAGGCTATATTTTGATTCTGAAATATGCATAATGTGTATGATAATTAAAGATTTATTAAATTAAAACATCCAAATTGTCATCTACATTGCATCATTATCATGAAAACAATTAGATAATTTATGTATAATATAGTAAAAATAATTTATTGAAACATTGTTTCCTAACGAACAAGTAAGAGAGAAATTATAGCTATAACACTAATTTATTCGTTTGATTCAAATAAAACTACCCTTTTGAAAGATACGACGACGCTTCTGAGATGTTTGGGGTATGTCGTGGTTATACAAAATAGTAGGTCAACTAGAAGGGTTGTCGTGGTTACCTATACAAAATAGTAGGTAAACTAGAAGGGTTGTCGTGGTTATACAAAATAGTAGGTCAACTAGAAGGGTTGTCGTGGTTACCTATACAAAATAGTAGGTCAACTAGAAGGGTTGTCGTGGTTACCTATATACAAAATAGTAGGTCTTCTAGAAGAGTATGTCGAAGAGTAATCCTTCTTTATTTGACGTGTGTCTGACTTTAAAACTAACTTTTGTACTAATGCATTGCATAGTATTCTACTTTTATATTCACTCTGTTCCTAATTGCGTGTATAGAACATTCTCATTTAAATATATTAAGTAATATTTTTACTATTCCAAACATAAAGTGTAATTTATCAAAGTTTGTCTTGTTTCAAGTACCATAGTCGTTGTTGCTTTTGTCTATTCTATAATTTGATTATATTCACTACAATCTATTTAATCATTCGTTTGTATTTTCGCTCCAGTTAATTATATGTGTCGTGCAATCTACTCTTTGTACCGTTTACTACACAATTGGTAATTTGTGTCAAATGACGTATTTCTATATGTCTGGTTAATTACTTTCCCACATCGGCATTATATGTAACCGTTGTTTTTCTACTGTCCTGAGCTCGCTTCAAACTTACTTATTGGTTTTCTAATAACCGAATGATGGATTTATTTGTATATTTAGATATGTGTTAAATGAGTTGACTCTTATTTTTGCAATCACCATTCTGTCGGCTGTTGATTATTGTGTTGTGAATTATTGCTCATTGTAGATTTTAGTTCTTGATTGTTTACTTTTAGTAGCTTTTTTCGGGATAAAGAGAATATGAAAATCGATGTCCAACTTTCAAATGATTTAATATGTATTTATTGAAACATTCGGCAATTGTTCCATTTCAAGAAAATAATGGAACCCAATTATACATTTCAATTATTTGCATCTCGAAATCGTCCATAAATGGAGTTATTAACGATTGTTTGCCGATCTGTGATTTTAGTTGTGAAGAAATTAATTTAATTGTCGAAATTACAGCATTTATTTTGAACTAATGAAATAAGTCCGCTGAAAATACGCATTATTTATGTTAAAAATTAGATTTTTACTATTTGATTTTGCTAAAATGGTTCTGGGTATCATATTTTAGATGATAAGTGATTGATTTATTATGTAAACAAATATATCTGTCGTTAATTTATTTTGAGTACAATTTTTGCTGTTTTCAAAGAATCCAGTTAAATAAATTTAAAAATCTGCACAAAATGCATTATATTAGTGTTAAGAACAAATATTCCTTTATTAATTGATCATTTTCTGTCAAACATTTTATTTGAGTTTAAGGTTCAGAATTTTCATGAATTAGGTTGCAAAATTAACTTTTCCCTCATATGTTCTGAAAGGGGAACATTTACATCATACTTTAACAAAACGGTTGGTAGGTCACCATTATTGTATATTGCTGTCCATATATCAAAACTATCTTACGAACAAATATACCTTTATTTGATCATTTTCTGTAATACATTCTATTTAAATATAAAAGCGTTTTGATATATATGCATGGACAGTAATGCAGACCTGCCAACTGTCTTTCTAGAGAATGAAAAGTTCATTTTGCAACCTAATTCTTATGAACATTCTAAACCTGTTAGGTGTATTCTTAGCAATATAACTGCTCGCCCGTCATGCATCGCTGGAGATTATACAAATAGCCCGATTTCGGTTGTGGACAGGTCTATAATGGCAAATATGGACTATATAAATAATATTTGTCGACAATCTAATTGTTGTTGTTTTATTATATAGCATCAATTAAAGTCATTACTGCTTACAATTTATTTAAAATATACTCTCTCTTTTGTGGTTTTAGTCTTTTCTTATTTTTTTAAATGGGTTAATTATTTGTTTAAGAGTTCAAATCTCGACAAAAAATTATAAAATAAAAAATACTAAATTAGCTAGACTTTAATTAGATTTTGCACTCCGTTTGGAATAAAGGGTTACCATTTTTATATCGTTGGATATATTAACTATACGTTATCAATTTTTTAAACATGAAAATCATTGATTTAAACTTTTATTTTATAAAAAGGGGTAGTGTTTTAATGTTCTTCCATGATTCTAATGTTTCTAATTGAAATATGTTATACTGTAATGTAATTAGTTTTTACAGTTTTAATTAATAAACTATGCATTTGTTAAAATAATTTTGAAACATTTTACATGTACCGATTTAATAAACTTTAGTGCAAAGTATTTACTTAAGAATTAATTGTTATATAGTTTAACTAATTATTTTAAAATTATTGCTATCTTTAATTTTGAAGAATTCTAAAATGATATGAACTATGATTAGAGATGCCATTGTAATAGTTAGTTTAACCTAAAACCAATTTACGAAACAAAGTGGTAAATTCTTCTAGAACCGCTGAAATAAATAATATAAAGCAATTAAACGAAGTGCATTCAATTCATGCATGCGCAGACATACTTTATGCAATATTATTTTACAAAAATAATATTTTGTAAAACATTTTGAACTTTCTCAGTAGCATTCAATAAGTCAAAGCTTCATTTACCAATAATTTTAACATACTCGGTTACTTTCCAGTGATGAAACCCCACTAAATGCTAAACGTGGAATAAAATGCCACACTAATAAACGAACGTAGAAATGGGTCGATTAAATTGCTTTGCTCTATCCGTGTATATTAGCGTATATAGGAAATCTAAAAATAGTCATCTGCATATCCAGCGTGTTTGATTCGTTAGCGTCATAGTTGTCTATTGATTTATTGACTGAGTTCGCAATGTTGCTTTTCATGAGACAACATTAGCTGTTAGTCTATTTTAGTTTCAAAGCTATATTTGCTACAGCTCTCTCTCTCTCTGTGTTCTTCTCTCTTGGATAGATTTTACAAACAAGTCATTTACGTGTTAATATTGGATAAAAACTATAAAAAATATTTGGTGAAAACACATGGAAAAAAATAGAAGAAAACGAGCCAGGCAAACGGTAAAAGTTTGAAAAATATTTTAAATTATATGTTTATACTCAGAGTTAGTTTAATATTTAGCCTATGTGTTGTATATTGTGGCTTTTTTTACATTGAAGTTACTTCGTTTCTGTTGTGTTAAAATATTTTGTTATTTTCTAATTCATACAAATTTGAAATTGAATCAACGAATTGACAAAATGTATAAACCTTTTAAGTATAGATAATAATAACTATTATATTTTCAAATATTATTTTCGTTACAGATTATTAATTTTTCCTTATAATCTCTTTATAATACGTAAAATTTATAATGTTGAGATTATAGCTACTGTTTATGTTTTACAATTTTTGTTATCTTAAACAAAAATATATTTTGAATTGTTATTAAATAAATAATATTCTTCGATTATTTCATTCATAATTTTTTTAATATAAAATGAAACAGATAGTTGTATACATTACCTACATACATTCTTACATATCAAAATACAACATTTTGACAATGCCCTCCGTAAAATATTGTTTTTGCCAATAAATAAATAAAATCAATTTGACCTTATTCTTAGTTTTATTGGCTGATTTAATACAAATATGACTTCTCCATAATTATTATAAAAATTATCCTTCAAAAATTAAGTTGAGTTTTCCTATAACTAACATTATTAGATTAGTGTTTGAACATGTTTACAATTCTGTGTAATTAATAAAATTTTGCTGAATCAGTTTGTGTCATTTTCGGGCATTTATTTTTCTTTTCAGATTCAAAAAAATTATTCGACAAGACAGACGGTATCTCAAGGTACCAAAAATCTGCTCAAGCAACATATTGGCTCAATAGCATCTCCCGAAGTAGAACAAGATCACGAAAATAGTTCTGAAAAAGGTGATGTTTCGCCAATCGTTTGTAAGAAAGAAAAGCTGGATGTCAATGGAGATAGCTGTTTTGTAAGTTTTTTGGGTATTACTATATCATAAAAGTTCAATATACACATAGTGTAGTTTTAATTATATTAAAAATAATATTTTACTGTTAATAAGTAGATAGTTTAATAATAGATTATTATTGCAGTATACCCAGTTAAGTGGATCGATTATTGTTGTAGTATACGCAGTTAAGTAGATCGATTATATTGATTCGCTCGATTGCGTTTTACTAAATCTATAAATAGACTGCGTTACATTCGGATTCTGATATCATATTTTATATTTATCATAAGAAAATTGTGGTATTTATAATTATATTACTTCAGTAGTAGTAAGTTATTTTAAATGATGATGACATATATAATAACATAAGTTGTACTGTATTATAATGATATGATCAGTCCATTCTGTATAACTATGCTAACCTTAGCGTGCTCGTAAGGTTGAAGTTGATCCAACGATATTCTGGTTTTCATGGTTCTGTAAATTCTGTTAATGTATAGCCTCCTTCCGCCATTACTTCGTAGAAACTTTGTTAACAGAATAAAGATTTAATATACTATTATATAGTAAGGATAGACCATATGTGTATAGGACGTAAATGTTGGCCGAAATCGATAGTATACATATGCAATACATGTAATAGTTCATTTTATATAATACATAAAACACACTTTAAGTAATACGTAAAAATTACTAACTAATATATAATACTCATTGTCTAAAAATAGACATTTATAAACTCATGTTATACTTTAGAAAAATATTTTGATGAATAATTCGTCTGGATTTTTTTACTAAAAGTTTTATCAACAGAAAATTGGATACAAGTATAATAAATGGAAAGCATAAAGTAGCGCAATGATGCAATTGAAATTTAATTAATATTTTTTAGTAATGCTTTTCTTCTAATTTTCTTTTTATAAGGAATTATTGTTCATTGTTCATTTATTATTTACTTTTATTAAGTATAGATAATATTTTAATCTAAAAGTACGGTATAACTTTATAGAAATGTGCAGTTTATGAATATATAAACAAAGTCGAACATATCGCGCAACTTAAAATGATCATCCTTTTTTATCTCCTTTCAGACGTCCGTTTCAGTTTCGGAAGCGCTCCCCACGAATGTTTCAACCGTGTCGCCTGCTGTTAAGTCTCCGAAAGTGTCTATTATCACTGACAGTCAGCAGTCAATGAATTCCCCTGCCGCCCCCCTTCCCCTGACCGGACAACTACCAAAACAGCCCTCAACTTTCTTGTGCAGTGACCAACAGTTATTGTCAGTTTTAACGGCGCTCCAAGCGCAAGCCAAGTCTGGCGTCCCTTCGGCTACGATTCAAACTAACACGCAACAGCTGTTAAACATCACCAATCCGTTGGTTACAGCTGCCCCAGGAGGGGATACAATTGCAATCAAAACTGACAATAGGCAGTTGCATAAAACCATCGCCAGTATTCATGTGAACAGTGCCGCGGTCCCTCAAATAAAGCAGATAGATTCTTCAAAAACATTTAAATCTGCCAATCAGCAGCCTGTCATGCCGACTCTACAAATGTCTAATCAGCAGACCGGAGTCTCCCTTGGAACGATCAATCAACAGGATATATCTTCTCTCACGTCGAACTCGCAGTTAGATCCCAATTTGAGTTACTGTCTCGCCCAGGTTTCTCCTGGACGTTTTGTTCTCATTCCGTCTCCATTGGTTGCTAAAAAATCCGCCAACTCCGCAGTCAAGTCGTCACTTCCAACCCTACTCCCCTGTCCACCGTGCTCCAAGCCTCAGACTACAACGATGGTGCCACTATCTGTCCCAAACACTGCTCCAGTGCTGCCTACTGTACAGCCAGCAACCCCCAGTGGGCAGAACATAGTCATCAAAATGGTGTCTCCTCTTGGGACTCCCACAAGTCGGCCTGATGTTTCCCAACCAGATCCATTAGCCCCGTTTTCAACCATTAGGGCGATTGAAATTATTAAAGGCCAACGAGAAATGCTAGAACATTTGAGTAAAGAGTTTTCGTATCTTCAATCTCAAATTCGGTTTGTACGAAAGCAGGTGATTAGTCAAGGGAAGATCCTTAGCAGAGTAGCTGCAACTTCTACTAACTTTCTGTAATACTATCAATTTTTTTAATATTTACGTTAACTTCTAAAATTATAACTACTTCACAAGTTCATTATTCCAATATTACACTGATTTGTAGGAACCACCCGAAAATATAATTTCGTTTCTGCTTATCACTTGAATTAATTTGCTTTGATAAAATTAATATATATGTACAAATTATGTAATTCTTTTCGATCTTCTTATAACCATTGTACATTGTATATTTTACAAATTCTTAGGTAATACACAATAGTTTAATTGTATTTATATTAGCATTTTATTGTTTTATTATGATTCTGTGAATATATTTGTAGTATTCAATTAGATGTATATTGTGAATATAATGTATAGTGATGTGCTTGATGTATATATAGTCAACCTTATGCATATCATCTGAACCATAAGGTTTAAAATCATTAATACGGTTCAGATTAAATAATCTATTGCTGTTGTATGCATTTTGTTTTTAATAAACATTTTGCTGTTAATATGTACTTTCAAACTTTTTCTGTTGTATGTCTAGAATAATAGAAAGATAACTATTTGCAATTTCTATTTATATATGTACATATATTTACCATATTTTAGCATGCGACAGATAAAGTCTAATTTAATGCATCTAAATATAACTGTGTATCGTTGAAATTTTCGCTACCAATGTTTTATTCATAGTATAAGATCAAAAGTCAATATATATTTAGTACAAAATAGTATTTAATCTGCCGTCGTTCATCTGTACCCATTAGATTTGTTTGATTATTTTATTAATTATTTAGTATATACTTTTCTATATAGTTACACACACTGCACTCTTTGAATTAATCAGTAAAATTGTGAATGTTAATGTTGTATTAAATGGGGACCATCAGAATAAATTGTTTTTTCTTGTAAAAGATGATTCTTTTTAAGTTCAGCAGAATTAATGTTAAATGTAAAAAAATAACATAATATGTACTCTCTAAAATGTATAAGGTGTCCGTAAAACTGTTCCGTTTTTAATTTATGTTTTTCAAAATCTTGTATGTTTTCAATTTATTTATAACTTTCTTGTTCTATTTTGTACTAGTTGTTATTTTTTAATTAAATAGCTAAATGCATATTATTTTTTCGCAATATGGAGAACAGAAGACAAAGCATCAATTTCATTTGTCTTTAACATTTGTTGAAACGAACAGAGACTTTCGTAGTTAATTAATTAATTTTATATTTAATAAATTGAGTCACCGACTTGTTCAGAATAACATGCGACGTACTATATTGGACACACATACTCTCTCAATCGTTGAGCGAGTGTATAACATATAACAGCTATATATACCTCCCCACAACTGTGTACCTGCTCGCCTAAAGATGGAACATAGCTTGCTATATAACTTCACCCCGGTATGAAGTGATGGCGTAATCGTGGCGTACCATAATCTAACTAGCAGCATCGCGAGTCATTGTCACAAACTGTGTAAGCCAGCCTCCTATAGATAGTACCTCACTCAATCCCAAACACCAGTTCACCTGCTTCCTGCATGTACTCTGGTTGTGGTTGATTTCTGACTCATTAATTCTAAACAGAACATATTTTGCTAATTTAATTTTAATCATTACATATAATAATATAAACTCTATGTTTTCGTATTACCTTATAGTGCGTTAAACATTTTTTTGTTTTCAAATTTCGTTGTATTTGTGAATATGACAATGTTGTCCAATTTATTTTTATTTAAAAGTTAAATTATCAACTAAAAAATGTGTTGAAAAAAATCAATTATTATTTTGTTAAAAATTATCTCGCTGATAAATAAGCCAATATTTAATAAAAATGTAACATAAATTATCGATTTGATAATATAAATCAATACATATAAATCAAACTTAGATTAAACACATAATTATTATAAGTTATTTACAGTTCATCACTTAAATATGTAAAAAACAAAAATGTGAATATTATTATAAACAAACATATTTATCATATATTAATAAGTCCATTAAATATATCATACAATTAAAATTACGTTAAGTTATATAAATCACTCTCCCTGTTCTGAAAGATTAGATTATAAACTATAATTGAAAATATCAAAATTACATTCCAACCTTACTTGGTTGAACAAGTTTTAACAGGGTTTATTTTGATCAAAAATGGCTAAAATCATGTGTAGCTATAGTATTCTTTATAGAGTGGGATTGTGGGTCGATAAGATGTAGTCGACAACAATTATTATTAAAATGATGAAGCAGTGTGCAAAAACGTTCTTGTGCAATCGTTGGTTGAAGTCATCTGAATTGACAATCCCTGCACAGATTTGTGGTGAATGAGTGAAAATATTTTATTTGAAATTTGCTATTATTACTATTATTATTATTTTAATATAAAATGAATTATGTATATTTACTAAAAAAATCAAATTATAAATAATACTAAATAAAGATATTGCGGTAAAATGACGCCTCTTTTCAAAACAGAAACGTGAAATAGGGTGATTTAATTAAACATAATTAGTTATTGTATACATATATATAATTTAAATCATATTTTTATTAACGTATATATATTATATCGAGTGTCAAATGTTAATTTATTGTTTTTTGGGTTCTGCACTTGAACGTTTCCTGTTTTCTTTACTTTTTCATCTCACTTTATTATTTTATATAGAATACAGAAATATGTATAATTAAATGCGTTTTTACTCAATTTTAATTATGGGATTTGTACATTTTTACAGTAATTCATGAAAAAAGCTTTAGCCATTTTTACTATTATATAATATTATAAGTGGCATTTTGCAACAAAACTTAAAACGATCAAATTTAAAAATCATATGATTTAATATTGTAAATGGTTTTTATACATACATATATAGCTCGATCATCTTTATAACACTTAATTGAAATTACACCAACTTGAACTAGCCTAGCTGTAACTTACACTAGTCTCTACTTGTGCTTAAATCTGTCATTTCGGGATAATGAAAAAGGATATTTCTCCGCAGTAATTTTTTTTAAAAGCAAAATAACTTTTTTCTTTAATAAAAAATTGTTAGAAAATTTTGTTATAAAACAATTTAGCATATCGCGCCAAAATCGCAAGAATTCTACACATCTAGCACCAACACATAGTTGTTTTATATCAATATTTCCTTAATTATTAATAAGGAAATTACTCAAATGATATATAATATTAATATTGTCATCAAATTGAATAACTTTTGGACTTAGACAGAGATTTTAAAAATGAGATTGCCCAATCTTGAGGCACACTCGGGCACACAATTGTGCTCCAATTGTCCGACAAATACAAAACATTGAAACAAATTGACGTTTTATTTTGAATGAAAAACCAACCATACAATTGAATAATCACATGCTTTAGTTTGAATGGCACTATTTATTCATTCAGAATTTTTATGTCATAGCTGCAGAATTCCGACAGCAAATAGAATTATCCGACTAGCAAGTTGTGTTTGTCCGACAAGCAGCTGCATCCGTCCGGCACCGCCACTGTAGGCTAATATTATTGTTTTTTATTGGTAATTAACATTTTAATTATTATAAATAATATATAGCCTACTACTTTTAAAAATAGATTTTTTGATAACAATTTTGCTGAAAAGAAACCTAAACAATAAAATGAAATTATAAAGTAAGTTTAGGTACATCACAGCTGCATTTGATTCACAAGGAATCGTTACTTTTGTGAGAGCACGAACGAATGAACGAGAATAGTAACTAATTGAGAGTCACTAATTTTAGGTCATTTATTTACCTGCCGATTGATATACTCACTCGTATAATCTGATTCGCTGAGATTTTCATGCTTATACTTAGTCACGTGATTCACGCATATACCTTCAACGGCGACGCCTGTGTTTTGCGCTGATAATGCTTCGGATGTTGAGTTCTGTGTTTTCGTCGTATCCTTTTACTGTGTTGTGCTGATTCTATAGATGGTGGTCAAAGCCTAATCATAATTTGGATTAACTGCGACTCCCGCAAAAGTAAGGAATTTAGAAAGTAAATGTATTTTGTACAACATTCAATAATCCCGGGTAAGCATATTATCCTAAAATAGGTTAAAGTATGGTTTTCTTTACATTACACGTTATTTTTTTAATTATTTATACAATCTTTATTACTTGCATTAATGTGCAAGGAGAAGTTAAATTAGGATTAATATAGTGTGATAAAATCAGCATTTTACTATTTTGGACAATTCAGGCTTGATTTTAATATATAATTAAAAATAAGATTATTAATAAAATATTTTTCATTTACCGTATTTTTAAAGTGAGAATCTATTCTCCTTTACATTAACTAAACAACAATAAAATATCTCCCTGGCTTTTGTCTATAGGATTTTCGTGAGTGTGGATAAATATATACAATATATAAAGAGTTTACAATTCTTTAGAACATCCTATTACATATAATTTATATCGTAGGGATATTATAGTATTTATACGAATGTTGTAGCATATAAAAATGAGTTCCATGAATTATAACCCGTGGTGCATAATAAGATACATTTTAATATACTACAAAACTAGCCACATTTCTAACATTTTTATATATTTTTAAAACGCATAAAAATCACAGATGTATATAGGAAGGGTGTTTCATTTCGTTTTGTATGAACTTTGATTTTGATTATCATACAATATTTGTACACATATACATTATTATACAATACTATAGTAGCTATATATAAACTAGAGTAAATTTATGTTAGATAAAAAATATTATACGACTATAATATGTGCTCAAAGCTGTCACCTTTATGATTTATGTTGTGTTTGTGCTGTGTCTACCATATTAAAAGATCCAACACTGTTATAAATACAATTTACGTTGATTAGGTTATTTTGTTTTTTGATAAATATATTAGTAAACGTACAATTACAATAAAATAAGATTAGGACTAGATTGTATGTATTACTTATACATATCGCACTTTCGTAAACTTTTGTAAAGTGCACATTCATTTCAAAGTAAAGTACTTACAGTTCAATCCGTATATTAATTTTAAATACTTAGTTTTATTTGCCTATCTAAAACATTGCAAATATTTTTATAATTCTATATTTTTTTCACCGGATATTAATTTAATCCGGAATCTTTTCCCCAAATATTCACTAAAAATTCGGATCAGATTTGTTGCCAGAGCCGTTTCTCGATAACTCCAATTTGTCGCTATTGTTAAGTCATATCAACAACGTCCAATGCTTGCTGTGTAATCATGGTGTGAATATTACAAAATGATTGCAATATTCACACCATGATTATGCCTTCTTGATGAATGGTGAAAGCTTGGTTATTTTATATTAATATTAATGGTAATAAACTTTAAATTTTATTGTGGTTTTTCTTTTGCATTCCTCACAGTGACCATTGCTTGTCTTTATTTATTATCGTCCAATGCTTATGCTTAAGACAATCTATATTATACCTTCCGTCTTGTAATCCGAAGACAAAAATAAAGCGGTACGTTTTAGAATAGTGTTATAGTTATCAATAGTGTAAATTGTTTGTAACTGGTTAATGACAGAGTTATTACTAACTTATTTATAATTAATTTTCTTGTAAATGGTTGGTATAGAACATATTTATCTAAACTGGATAAATTAGAAGGCCCCTATATATATTGTAGGGAACCGGTTTGTGTGAAATCGATAAGATATTTTTTCGATCTCAGATTAACCCCTTTTTAGAACTCTCATTCTGTTAACTCCATATATACAAATCGTGACGTTTTACTTTGATTTTCTTACCAAATAAAAAAGCGCTTCTCATAGCTTGGCTATAGCTATTACATCATCTGGCCTCGCCTTAAAATCCTGGATACGGTCCTGATTTCATAAAGAGATATATTCATGGTTGTTATTGAACAGTTTTAGTTTTTGTATATATACAAAAACTAAAACTGTTCAATAACAACCATATTTATGTAATTATATATTTATATTTATATATTTATTTTGTCACCAATCAATAAAAAGTGATATATTATCATCATTTAGTCATACATCTTTTATTTATGCCGAATTCCTCAATGTAGTTCTGCTACAACGAGATACTTTATGAGTGGTTGCTTCCTTGTGACTTTCCCAATTCAGAGATGAAAATATTCAGTTTTATTTGCAAATTCGGTTTTCTATTTGAAATATTATTTTTGCTATATCAATTTCCTTACATAATTTTTAAAATAATAATATTTTAAAACATACTTTCTCCTTTTATATAAAAGAAACCACATGTTGTCTGGAATCTTCATTAACACTAAAAGTAACATTTTACAAATCTATACAAGTGAAATGTTCCTCTTTTTGTAATTTTTTTTACCTGAATGATTCCGAGTGTTATTTAAACATTATAACCTCTTCCAGTTACACCATTTTCCTTACAAACATCAGCTTAGATTTATATTTCGCACTGAGTCTTGGCTTGCACTATATATATAGTATAATACACGTAGTAAAGTTTCTTTAATTGAATTTTATAAAATACCCTATATGAAGTGATTATGACATTTTCATGACAATCACATAACTGGGGTGTTCGGACCAGCTGTTGACAATTGTTCTGTAAGCTATGCGACAAATTAATTCCAAACGAAACGCAAATCAGATAGAGAAAAATTAATCAAAGGTGATTTTCCCCCCTAAATATGGCGGACCATTCTGAAGGAGCTTGCTAACTTCGTCGCTTAATGAGATTGTGTGCTGTATATAGAATAGAACAATATTATGTTGAACATTTTGCTTCAATATTATCACATGTTATATTATATTAATTAACAAAAGTATTTTATTACAGAATAATAGCTACTTCAAAGCACAATATCAGGATTTAAATAGGTAAATGGTACATGGAGTTGTATCCGGTAAAATCAGACTGAAAAATTTAGAAACTTAAAGTATTGATTTATTTTTATTTAACAATAATTAAATAACACGCATTTATAACAAAATGAAACTTTTCTCTTAGCAAGAACTTGATAATGGTTATTTTATCTACGATATCGTAATAGTTAGTAGGATAAAAGCATGATATTTAAGTCATAATCAACACGTATTGGTCCACACAGCTCTGAAAACTACAGTTAACTACAGGTGAGTACAGTTTTCAGAGCTACATTTTTCAATTTAAAATGACATTGTCAGCTATTTCTACATATTGCATGAACTGTTTTGATCAACATTTTAAAAGTTAATGTAAAACAAAATTCTTAATTATAATAGATACATTATTATTCAACATTGAACACTATACACACTTCACTTTGTCATAAGAATTATAACGTATTGTTATCATACTAACTGTTGTGCGGGTCTAATCTATATTAACCTTCCAAAGTCCAAGACGAGATTCTGATAGACATTTTTATTATTCAATTACATATTGTTCAAGTAATGTCTTTCTCAGCCAATATAAAAAAAACCATTTTTTTCAAATCCAATGCACTTAATTTTTTTAACAAAATAGTTTCCTATTTGGGAATAGCGAGCTTTAAAATGTTAACCACATTCAGAACAAGTTCAGAATAAATGTGATAAAATTCGAGATCAAATTATTGTGTAAATCTATTCTTACTTTTATTCCCACACACGCTCTCTGTATAAAACAGAACAGACTTGATTATAATTGACGAGGCCATACTCGATTGTCATGGATTATTGTGCTGGGAGGCGCAGGGGAGAGTGTGATAACTATAGAGAGGGTGGGTGTGTGTGACGTCAGAGAACTGTTGGTCAAAGGTGGCCGGTTGTCTGTGTGAATGTATGGGAGCTTCCCCGGAGCGGTGTCTTCCGAAATAGGACACATCAATTGTGTTTACCTCTGATACGCATGCGCTTGTTTATGTAGTTGAAAGTACACTTTATGGAGCTCAACTCTTATTGACTTTATAATTAGTTAACTAGAATTTATTCACAAATATCAAATACTAGTCTATAAAACAATTGCAGAAATATGTAATTATTTCCAAGATGTCCACATTTTGTTGAATTATTTCTAGAGCATTCTATTTCACGTTGCCTATAAAAATATTAAACTATTTTGTGCCCACTGTCGTTTTCGGTGATTTTCTATTTTACAAATAAAGCTTAACCAAATTATTTTCTACAAAACAAAAGTAACTTTTAAAAAATAACTTTAACAATTACTGTAGGCTACTTAATTTTTGGTAACGGTTACCTATATAATTAGGTAACAGACCATATTATGGAGTCGTTATAGTTTTCGTACTATTTTGAACTATCGATTAATAATTGCTATGGTTAATTAAAAGCCGTTCACCGGGGAATAAAAATCATTTTCTGTCTCGAAAACTCTTAATTTTCTATAAGCATGCAATTAACAGGTACCTATGGGAATATTTTCAACACCATAAGAACCAGTTTTTATTTTCTCATTATTTAAATATAGTTCTGATATCAAAGTGTTAATCGATATACTAGGTGTTGATGAAAATGTTGTTTTAATGAGTTGATTTTTATTGTATGAGTAGATTGTGAGCGCTGAAATTTAAAAAATATAGAAATTTAATTATAACAAACATTAAATTAATCATTTTAATATATTAAACTTAAATTGTTAATTTAAAAAAACTTGCAATTAAATATAACATATTTTAATGTTTACATTTGAAATAATTGTTTTATTGTATTAATTTCCTATAATTGATATTAATATATTATTATTGGTCAATTGTAATAAATTACAAAAATATTATTGCATATACATTTAATTAACCGATTCATTATGGGAACAACATGATTTAAAAAATACAGATATCTTTGTTTCTATCAAAAATGTACTGTATTTTGTATTATCAAGATTGATGTATATTCAATGAAGATAATCATCACTAAATTGTATCCAAACTATACACTAATTTTACAAGGAATAAATAAGTATTACATGGTAAATTTGTACATTACATTACAAAATGAAACGACCATAGTGGAGTATATAGGACATGATAGGTTTTGTATAAGCGAAATAATACTCATCATTATCATATTGATAGCCGTGATACTCATCATTATCATATTGGTAGACGTGATGGTCATCACTATCATATTGGTAGTCGTGATACTCATCATTATCATATTGATAGCCGTGATACTCATCATTATCATATTGGTAGCCGTGATACTCATCATTATCATATAGCCGTGATACTCATCATTATCATATTGGTAGTCGTGATACTCATCATTATCATGTAGCCGTGATACTCATCATTATCATATTGGTAGTCGTGATACTCATCATTATCATATTGATAGCCGTGATACTCATCATTATCATATAGCCGTGATACTCATCATTATCATATTGGTAGTCGTGATACTCATCATTA
>JAUZND010043900.1:0-20541 GCA_034780555.1 Coelogynopora nodosa | reverse complement strand
TAAAGTAACGCACATAAAACAACAGCACGCTTGCTTATGCATTCTTGACTTCTCACTTTACTACTATTATACAATAAATACATAACTATTTGAATGTCAATCCCATAAAGCAATAATGTTTATTACTTATATTTATTATTTTTTGGGAACAATATTGCACGGTTCTTATATACATGGTCAAAATATAAAACAATTATTACTTGTCAGTATAAACAATTGCTGTCTAATACTCGAACAGCGATTTTTACTAAATATTACCAAGCGCACATCATTTTCAAATACATAAAAAATAAACGGCATTTTACTTGAAATAATTAAAAATAATCATAACATACTAACAATATACCAGAATACTTAATAACTCTTATATCTATTTTAAATAATAACATATAATTAAAATATATCACATTATAATAAATTATCTAGAAAGGGTATTGGACTACTACCCAAATGGTGTGCAAATTCGACTATTACATTTTGATGTAATTCAGAAAATGCTTTACTATGTAAACAAACAACTATTTAACTAACTAACAATTTTAGGTATGCATTCTATATATATTTTAACAATTTTAGGCATGAATTCTATATATTGTATAAGTTTAACCAATTTTATTCATATTGCAGGAAAAGACATGTAATTGAACTAATTTATATTATCAACAACTTTTATAATATGAATACCTTAATTTTTTCGAAATAATCTATTACAGAATTGTTGTAAAAAAATAGTTTTTGAGATATTTGTATAATGTTTCCTAAAATTTTTTTAGAATGAAAAAAACCCATTCATTATAACATTAATATCATAAAAATATGTAATTAATTAATGTTAAATAGGCTGAAATGTTTAACATTTTCTATTTTTGATGTTCAACTATTCATTACATCATAATAGTTGTTATTTTTTTACATCCAACCTAAAACTTACTTTATGATTCTATTTATTATCTAATATTATACTAGATTGTTAAAGGAATTTTAAAAAAAGAAGAAAGAAAACATTTATTAACAAAAGAATTATAAAAAATATGTTTTGAAGTGATTACAAATAATAAATATAGCAATGAAAATAATATTAAAAAACAGAAATATATCGGTATCATATTTACAGAATCAATGTATTTGCAAAATTTTTAAAAGTTCCACTAATATTTAAATAATACCGGAATAATCAAGAATAAGTACTATATATACAAGAACTACTTTAGTATTTCAATAATTGACATCATTTCATAAACTGGAATAAATAGGCTTCCATAAACATTTGAAAGTAAAACTTGTATCAAGCTTTTTTGTAAAATGGGAACTATTAAACTAATAAGTGTATGTATACATTTTACAACAAACGGCACAACATCAACAACTAATACATTCAACCAAATAAAAATGCGTTAAAATTAAGAACATTCTGAGTACGTTCTTTATTATACAGAAATAATTCGTCAGTTTAATTTGTGAAATTATTTTAGAAATTAATTAGTTTTATTATTTTAAACATGATCGTATTATTTTAAGTATTTAACACAATAAGAACGATCACAACTTGCTATTAAAAAGTTATAAAACATATATTGTAATCTCTGAATTATAGCATAAATTTACACATTTACATTTACAAAAAAAGTTTTAGCCTGTCTAAACTATTCCTCATTTATTGGAAGAATGTAAAAATGCTACATGTAACTATAGTGCACTGTGCTGATTTATTGAAATATAATAATATAATTTTTAAAAATAATTGATATATGTATTTTATTGTTATTTTTTTATTAAAAATATTTATTAGCAAAATTCATACACTTTAATTATTAAATTTCGGATTTGCAACAAATATATTTTTAAAATGTATGATAATTTTACTTACTCTATTTTCAAATTAAATTACATATTGCCCAATATGTTGTCATGTATAAAAAAAATAGGTTTGAAATTTAATTGTTGTTTGCTTACTATATAATGATAATAATTATTAATTTCACTAAAATTATAACGCATGTTGAATTGGAAAATTGAATTAACAAAAGTCGAATTAATGGAAAATATTTCTTATAAAATCTCAAATAATTTGTTGAGAGCATATTAAAATTATTAATTTGTGTAATCTTTGAATTTCGTTCAATAAAAATACAATTTTAATTAATAATTTTTTTTAAAAAGATTAATAATAATAAATAACAACTAAAATTTATTTAAATATCGAAGTCTTAGTTTTTTCAAATTAATACAATTCAATCAATAAAAATTGGTCTTTAGTTTAACCGATTAATTTCAAAAGTATTATGTTTTTTAAAGTTAAAATTTAATTGGAAATGCGTTAGGAACATTTGTGGGGATAATAATATAACGGTGCTGTTAAATTTAATTAATATAATTATACAATCTAATTATTTTGTTCCTCTGTATTATAATGCCATAATTAGAGGGCAAAATGTTAACGTAATGTTATTATAGTATTCAACGTAAATTGCCATCATATATATTTAACTATAAAAATTTTTTGTTGATTATATTTCATGATTATAGTTTTTTTATAATATTAAATAAAGTGTACAAATACGATTCACATTTGCTAACATAAGGAAATATGTCCCATACGATAAAATTATAAATAAACAATATAAATGTAAATGTTTTAGAAAAAGTTATCGTTTCTATCTTTACAGTTTATAAATGACTACTTTTGTATTGTAATGAGTAATGGAATTGTTTATCATAAACTATAATTATAAAACACATTTCTATAAATTCAAGTTTGTAACCAACCTAAACATTTAGGAAATAGGTAATTTAAACTTAAATTATTAATGTAAAAAGGTTAAATAATATATTATATATGAACTTTCAAGGACAAATATAACGCTTTATTTATTGTAATACTCATGTGGTGATCAGTGCGCTAATTTGAAACAAATCTGGAGTGAAAAATATTTTAATATTTCAGCAATGAATATATCATCTTTAAATACACATAAAATATTCCATTCTAAAATAGGTTAAGTTAAAACATTAATCTCTAGAGAATATCTCACATCATAATAATTGCTTCCATTATATATAATATATTTCAAATCTTTATTTCATTATCGATTGCGAGTAAAATAACCTTAAAATATCATGTAATTATGAAATATTTTTGTTACCGCTAATAATTAATTAGATAAATGACATAACTTCAGATAAGAAATTTATGTATCAACTCTATTTATCCCATCTCAACCAGACATCATGTTGCTTATTAGTGGCGGTTGATCTATATTGCATAAAAAATATATTTTTTAAATATTGTTTAAAAAAGTTCTTGGGTGGAAAATTTGTTTCTTGATTGTAAAAAGCAGCTCTTACAGCTCTTAGATTTGAATCATCAAAATATAATGATGATGCTGTTTAAGCAAAGGATGGAATACAATTGATTATATAGTTATTATAATATCGGAATCAACGCTTAACTGTTAATTTAAAATAGCTATGTATACCATCAATTGACTACAATATTGCATTCTTTTCCTGAAAGGTTGAAGGATTAAAACCTATTGACAGATATATTTTTGCTCAAGTTTAATAAATTATATGTTTGATCAATATGTAAAACTTGTAATCGTCTTCATCAAAATATTGATTTGCCATTTTTCATATATTTAAATTATTTACAGTTTTGAAATATACTTACTCATAACGATAGTTTACTTATTTCTGGTACCAGTTATACAAAGCAAATTAACAATACAATAAATTAAAAATTACAAAATTACGTAGTATGGTCAGTTAACACCAGTCAGTAGATTGCAGTTTCCCTAGTTCATACTTCACTACATTCCATATAGTGTTTCCAAAGATGGATACGGAATATAGAGAAGTACGCCCACGGTCGAAACTGGAGGGAGTCAAAGTACGCCGAGTACCTGGTCTAGATATTAAGTGTCCAACTCACGGGTCACATAACGTGCGCACCTTGGGTCTTCTTCGTTGTGCTTTGGTGTTCAGTCCAGGGATGTCGAACTCATGAATAAATCGTGTTACCTGGTTATGGAAAAAATAAAATAAATAGGGTTACATCAAAGTCAGCTAAAAAGAAACTTGAACATTTCCAGACATACTTCCCCAATTCAATAAGTGTCTACATAACATGTGGCGGTTTATATATCGGCAAAAGCTGTGTCATGGGCCTCGCGCACCATCCATTTTCCACCTTTACAAAATCAATAAAAGATGCGCAATCTTATTTGCTCAACTATCAAGATAGTTGTAACATCTTGTTTTGGTTGGTCAGAGTGACTTCTTATCCCGTCGGACATCAAGCATGTGTCCGTTTGGGATTTTCCTCCCTCAAGATTTCTCTCTCTCTCTATCTCTTTCTCCCTCTCCCATCTTTTCAACTACATGTTAGCCGCCTGGAAAAGCGATATACTATATCTTGACGTTTTCCCCGGTGATACATACATAGGTTCACGTAGGGCTACGACGATGACAGAAAATGTTTGAAATACATTTGTTACCATTGGAAAAAGAGGCAAATTTTATGTTCATCCACAGTTTCTACCTTTTTCCCTATTCATGCGTCTGAAGCTTGCAGACTGCGTATATACTTTAGGTAAGAGATAAGCCATATACATATAACATGTACGACGTACGTGTACAGCTGCCTTGAAATATTAATAAGTGAGGGGTGTACATAGGCACATACAGGAAAACACGTTTGCTACCGATTATGCCTCTGTTGCCTAACTCAATACACAAAAATATTGATTTCACCAGTTAAAGACAGCCACACTTCACATATTGAATATTAATGCCCAGTATCTGGGTTGCTTAATGGCACCCAGCATCATTTTCGTTTATGTATCCTATATAGAATATATATATTAGCTTCTTAGAATGACTTGTCAGTCATATATGTTACATGGGCAACTGATATAGACATTGACGCATTTCTGGTAACTAGGCTAGCGCCAAATACATATTGTATGTGTAGATATTTAGTTATAGTATTTAACTAAAAGCGTTTTAAGATTGCTATAAAAAAACTAGAATGATTTTGTATATATGATGGATCTATATATACCAATTGGTATGAATAATTAATTTATAAGATTTATTTTTTGGTAATTTTTTCCGTGTTTAACATAATATTAATATGATATATAATTTATGAATGTAAAATACGGACTTATTTAACAGACAAACAAAATAAATTTATGAAATGAAACTATAAATGTATTACTGCAATTTGCGAATAATTACATCTATTTACAATAATTAATTTTATTATTTCCAATATATCTCTTCCAATTCAGTTCTTATAAAGAGCTGAATATTAAATAAACTCCATTAACTGTATACTTGATGAATCTAATTTATTTAATATCATAACTCTACTCTTTTATCTAACCAAAAATGTAAATATTTTTATTATTTTAAATTTCTTAATTATACTTGATGAATTTATAACACAACATTGATAACTACACTTTGAATGAATTGAATTAATAATCATTTTAACAAATCGTTTATTACAAATATAATATACAATATAAATATTAAATTGTTATAATTCTAAACATTTGACATAAATTATATTATTCTATCAAAAATTACATTACACGTTTGGGCAGCATATAAGGAATACTTAGTGAAATTTATCTTTTTTTTAGTTTTTAAGTTTGTATAAGTTATTATTACTAAATATGTAGTCTTAAATAACTTCGAAAATACTTTTTCTTAAATATTTAATTTAAATGATTACGTATAGTTAATAAATTGTGTCAAAACTATCAATTTTGAAAATAAATTTAAACTATTAAATCACAATCTACACAAATAAAATAAATATTAATGTAGACTGTTTATATACCGCATAGATATAACACATACAAAAGTATAGATAATAAAGGAAATATTATTTATAAATATTATAAAGAATTAAAGCGCAACTCTAATCTATATAATTCAAAGCGTTTTCATTGTTAAATACTTGTTCAAAAAGAGTCTTGAAGGAGGATATTACGCAATATAGGACCATATCAACTGTGAACAAGTTGTGAAAATAATCTCCCTAATGGACGCGTCTATATAGCGAGACTCGAATTATTGTAACAGGAAATGATACAACATTTCACAATTCATCACAAGTAAATTAGTGATGAAAACTAATTTTGGCCAAAATTTACTTTAAAATATTATATATTATTATTAATCATTAAATTGACGCTGGTATTCGATGCATATTATAATTATTAGAAAAAAAAGTAATCACCACTGATTCAGAAATATGTCGGGCAAATGACATACATCGCTATATACAATATATAGCGCCATCTTCGATGTTAAGCATAAAAAAAAGTGTTCAATACTTTTTGAAATCATTTCAATCATGCGTCATGGGCTTCATTTCTGATATATATTTTAACTGATTTCTATAAACCAATTGTTGTGCTCTGAAATTATATTCTCTATATTTGGTTTATCAATCTGTTTATCATCATCTTGAGCGCAATAGTTTACCACTATGTTGCGCAATCGAGATCTGTTAAGTTCAGGGTGGTGGTCACACGGAACATGTGCTCTAAGTTGAATCTATTCCCGTTCAATATTAACTTGATCAAATTACAATGCATGATATATAATATTTGACATTCGCGGCTAATTGGAAATATATTTTTACAAACACCGTCCGTTATATATAACGGTAATCCAGACATCAATAGCCTTCTTAAACGATGAAAGGGGTGCAAAATTAAGACACCAATATCTGGGATGATTAACCGGCCATTGTGTAATATCATGTATACATTATAGAAAAATTATGAACAGTTGGACAATAAATACCATGTATGTCATTTATTAATTGTTATAACAGATTTTAGGGGGAATACAACATAGTATATAATTAATTATTTAATTTGTATATGTTATATATTAATAGTATATATTCTTTTAAACAAATTTTCAAAATTAAAAGAATTTAAAAAAATGATATCCCTAAGATTTTTATTATTGTTAACATACATACATTGTATATATAGATATTATGATTTTAACGAAAAGTAATAAATGTAAAATATATTAAAGTTTTTATCGTTGTTAAATAATATTATTAAAAAATGGTTCATTGTAATAATTAACTTGGCTATAATTTTCAGGCTTGTTTGAAAACAATCTGTTCTAATTGAGAATTGGAATTTTAAGATATATAATAAGTCATTTATAAATCAAAGTTATTTATATTATATTTAAACTAAATTACAAAAAAATAGTTCAAATTGTTTTCATAAAATTTATATTAATTGGTAATTATAACTAAATATTTAATAATAATAATTAGGATTTCAACCGGATAGACCAATATAACCAGAATCATTGATATATTGAATCAACTATAAATAATATTAGAATCTCTGGCAAACTATGTTTTAAATGCAGCTTAAAGTATAACACTTACCAAATTAAATCATGAATGTATTTATATCCAAATGTTAAATTAAATTTCAATTGCACACAGAATAAGGTTGTAAAGGAACATAATTATAGCAACTTCATCAAAAATAAATACCAAAAACGCTTAAAATATTGTAAGTATTGCAATCAATTTGAATCCTTGTAATAAACGATATAATCTATATAATATAATAATTTATGTGACATAATAAGTATTCAATTTAGTTTACAATCTATACCGTGTTCGGTAGTATGTTCGATTAAAAAGTTCAACTCGTCCTGGAACGTAATTGACTATGAATCGCCATGAGTGAGAGAACGTTAGAGAGAAAAAAATATCGAAAATCAATAAGTCCCAATAGATCATTCTGACAGAGAGGATCTCCTAAGGTTGGAGGAACAATTATTCACATCGAATTGCTAACGTATAAAATATAAAGAGGACACTCTTCTATACGTCGTATAGTATAAATAACACAAGTCAAACATCTACGAAATTAAATGATTAACATTTTTTAACTATAATTACCATTTTCATCACGATCCAGATTAATAATAAAACGTATAGATCTGTATACGTTTTCAAATATAGTGTTTCAAAACGGTAATAATATTTCAATTATTTATTATCATAACGGTGAATTTAAAAAGCTTATAAATCTGCTACACAATGCCAAATATTCCCATATTTTATGATACTGAATATGATATTAATAATAATTTAGTTAACAACTAAATCTGTATATCATATATACTATATACAATTTAAGTTAGATAAAGAAATACAAACATACAAAATAATAAATATGAGAATTATTATTAAATGATAAATACTATATCCAATTTATAAATAATAGTATCGAAAAAATAGTATATCAAAAGAAAACAAAGGGTATATCTAAAAATGAATATATATCTCTCAGATATTACTTAAATACTCTGCTAGTACTGTATAATATATTTACTGAAATAAATTACGCGAAATTATTTTTAAAAATATTAAAATCGGCTTTTATATCTATCCCCGGGATATATCAAATAACAGTATATAGTCTACTTAAAAAAGTGAAAACTGTAAATCAATGCTAATTTTAATTAAATCTTTATATAAACAACGTCTACATGTATATTACTTCATAAAAAAATTAAATAAAACAATAAAAACTTAGTAAAAAAATAAATTTCTAAATTCAATGTGAAACAATTGCTCTAAAGCTTCTATTTTAGACGTTCATTCAGTTCCTCTCACAGGCCAAAAATGAACAGGAGAATATTAAAAAATGTATTCATTAAAATATTTATTTTTAAATATAAAATACTTTAGAACATGCATCCAATAATGTATATTTATCAATTTAAAAAAATCAGTCCCTATATCAGAGACGTTTCACTCTGTACAAAAAACAATTAAATGATCTAAATTTCAAGTGGTATCAAGGGTTATCATGTCACCAAACATGAACCAAAAATATTTTTTTGGGAACAGTCGTACCATTTTAGTATACGCATGTATACCATAAAGTTTATTAATTATATATTTGCACAAATTCAAAGCATCTGTTAAAACTATCAAAGTAACCAATTCTTGTCATTCAAAAAACAATATGTAAAATTTATATTTAATGATCCAATTTTATCTAATTAAAATAGTAAACTATTTATCATTGTTTGCACAGTTACACAAAAATTGGCTACGATTGATTTTATAGTATTGAATAAAATGTAGGCTGCGTTATTTATACACGGGGATAATTTATATATTAGGATTTTTGTTAGACAATTATTTGAGTTCCAGCCTCCGAATTTTTGAAAAAGTGAAACTAACTAGTGAAATTTTTATTGCTAATTATAAAATTTATCCCAAATTTAAAAATATTTCTCAAATTCCCATTATTATTTTATATTACTAAATTCTACATACTACTCACACAGAAAGTTAAACATAATAGAAGAAGCTATATTATTGATAAGAAAATAACTATATTATTATTTAAAAATAAATGTATTATAGTAACTGTTCATAACATAAATAATTTTAATCATATACACAAATGTATATTTTAATAACTGTTTAAACATTAAAAGGCTGGTTTTTAAAAAGTTAATTGTTCTATGATGTTAGCTATATGAAGATTTAATTAAAAAAATGAGTTAAAAATAATAATGTAATTTATTTAATAAAATAATAACTAGTATATATATAGTCAACCAAGTCAACCAATATCACACAGAAATACACAGAAACACAAACAAATATCAACAATAACATACTAGGTTTCTTAAAAAATAAAAGGAACAATCTTATAGGGTACACATTTCTTGTACTCCTCCCAGTGCTTTCCATACTTCTTCGAGCACTTCTCCTCGTCCCGGAACGATCGATGAACCAACAGAATGACCAGAAAAATGAAGTAAGAGAAGGGCATGAGATGTGTGAATCCACCGGGTGCACACCAAGCGAAGGCCAGCGACAACTCGGGAACATAGTGGAAGTGGCGACTCAGGCCCCACCATCCGTTGACCAGCAGGAGACTCTCTCGTTCCTCACCACTCTCCAAGTGGTACTTGGCCCGGATTAGGTCGGGCGATCGGCCCCAGACTTTACAGTTGCCCTTGCTTCGACGGACGTCCTATATGGAGCAGGGAGTGTACAAATGATGTCATTATCAGGCCGGGGTTCGTTTGCTAGCCGTATACAAATAAGTCGGCGGTATAAATTATACAACATGCTGAGTTAAAGACGCTGATTTATTTGTTATGAAACAATTTGAAAAAGTACAATATTTTGCATAAGTGTAATTTGAACTGATGTGATATTAAAGTCACCTGTAATACTAAAGTTTAATAATATATGATTTTTATTATATTTTATGATTAGATAGTTTAAGGACGGAAATTCTGTACATTCTTTATTAACAATATGTTACTGGGAATTGTTGGCATAATTCATTAATTTTATATATTATAATATATCAAATTTAACGACGGAAATTCTGTACATTCTTTATTAACAATTCCAAGTAACATATTGTTAATAAAGAATGTACAGAATTTCCGTCGTTAAACTATCTAATCATAAAATATAATAAAAATCATATATTATTAAACATATAGTATTACAGGTGACTTTAATGTCACATCAGTTCAAATTACACTTATTCACAATATTACCGGTAATTATTATAATATTTCATAGAATATTATTTTTTAAGTATTTTACTAATCGCTCAGATTATAAATCTGAGTAAAACAAGAATACAAAAATAGGCATAAATTTAGTTATTATTACATGAATATATCTAACGCGGGACAGTGGGGTGTGGGAAGATGGAGATGCAATTGCGTGGAAATGGGTTTATTATATTGTTACATTTAATAGTTTGCTCATAATAACTAAATCAAGAGCTCTTCGAAATTATCAAGAAACAAAAAGAGAACTAGAATGAATTTTAAAAAGTATATTTTTTATATTTATAGAATTTCATTCATAAAATATATTTTTTGTTAAAGATTGAATTTAAAAAAAAAGTTTTTAAGTTTTAACCGGTTATTTGAGCCCACTGAGGTGACACATTTTTATTACTTATTAATTAACTATTTTTAAAAGTATTAAAACATAATGAAGTATCAGATTACGTTTTACATATATAATCATTATTTCGATATAGTTAACATTAATTGTATTTAGTATTGTTGAAAGAATTTCATAGTTAACTAATATTTTAATCATTTATGTTGGTATATATGATTGTTTCTAATAATAATTAATAACAATATATATGGAAGAAATATACAATTTAATTATATTTTAAATTAGTTATGTACATCAAACAATAAAATATATCTAATAAAATATAAATCTAATCACAGACAAATATCTAGGTATCACAAACCAATAGTACTAAAACTAATTTTCAATTATGACTCTCCTTATACGATACAGTTTTTATCAATATGTCACAAAATAATTTGCATTAAGATATTTTAAAAATTAACCTTTACACTCTCGTGTGGTGTACGTAAAACTAAATCGACCGCGCTACGTGGATGGATCGTAAGAGTACAAAGGTAGCATGTCCCTAATTGCTGATTAAATAACTTATACTAATTATTTAGAAATCTTATAACTGCAGCATTCACTATCTAAATTAATAATTGAAAAGGTGATAATTCGTTTATCAAAGTAATATATTATTTATATTCCACAACATATAACATTATCGCTGGAGTAAATATCGTCTTTTATTGTATATACTTTATTTTAAATTATGAACGAAAAACTGTGCAAAGAAAATCAATTAAAAATTATTAGCTGCTCAATTTTTTTTAATGGACACAAAGTCGGTTTTATAGCAATTGGTGAATAAGTGTTCTTAATATATGATTAATATAATATATATTTAAAAATATTAAAATTTTCTTAGATATTTACAAGAACTGAAATTTGATTTCCAAATTCTATAATTTTTTTCAGATTTACCCGAACTTCTGCGAAACCTGATTATGAAGAAATATACTTCCTTTGATTGACTTTTCAACAATAATAATATAATAATATTATGTTGTTAAATATAATATAATAATAATATGTTGTTAAAAATTCAACAGTTTTTGTACATACATTTAATGGATACCGAATACTCTATTTCAGGCCTACTAAGATTTATTTATGCAATTACACAATTCAAACATTTAAGATACGGTTTATAATGGTGGGGAAATAATATCAAAATAGTTTTGAAACACAGAAATTGCATTTCATTAGCAAATATTATAGTTAAATCTAATACCCGCAATCAGTTTGTGGGCACTAAAAATACGTTGAGAAAACTAAACAAACAATCAAATTATATCATTAGAACTATTTAATCATGTTTATTTCAATGGTTTTTTTCTATGTATTCTATGTTGAAAAAAAATATATAGCGGTTTTAAACCTTTTTCTTATTTTTTTAAAGTTCAATGGGAGGCCTTTTATTTCAGCACGTTACGGCATATAGGCCAGCTTTACCTGTTTCTGCTTGTCCGCCAGATAGTTGACCACAAGACTGACCAATCCCAGCGCGAAGATCCCGGCCGTGAAGGCCCCGCCCACCGGCTCCCGCAGCATCGAGGTGTACAGGCTCGCCGAGGTGTAGAGACCCGCAATGTAGACCAGACAGCCCCAGCAAATGTAGAAGCCGCCACGGTCCAGGATGATGTCCAGGGTGTTGTAGTAGCCGGCCTCCCACCAGAAGAATTTGGTGATGTAGAGCAGCTGGAGCAGGGTAGTGACCAGGCAGCCGTCGTGGAAGTCGCCGACTGTCTCGTAGTTCTTGAGCCAGTTGATGCTTACCAGCAACGCCCACACGGTCATGCCAAAGCGGCAGTTCGTGAACACCTTCCATCCCGGGGGGGGGGGGGGCGGGGGCGGTGTGGCAGATCGACAGAAATTATATATGTAGTACTTACAATAGGCTAATTCTCATTTGCATCTGTGATGAACTTGAGAGCATCACTACGAGTAACAAAAAATAGTTTTTGAACTTGTAAGTGTTCATAATATTTTAACATAGATATCAAGATGTCATGTAGATATTAAATCTGGTTTATAACTATCTATTTTGATAAATACTTATCTTTTCAATATTTAAAACTCCAGCATGTTTTTCTATTATAAATCGAAAGGGGACATTTATTTTGTCTTTTATATCGCATCAATAAATTTACTCATTTACGCTAGTTCCGGAATGTGTCAATTTTGTTAGTAAATTTTAATATTATGAGGTATAATGCAAAGCATAATAAATTTATCAACCTTGTACTAATACTATTTATATTAGTGCATTCATTTATTTAATATTTAATCAAATAATTTTTTGGGAGAAATGAAATTTAACGTAACATTAAATTAAGAAAGCATATAGAAATAAGTAACTTATGAATGCATGTAGGAATAAGTTTTTAATAACGTAGGGAAAATTTATCAACTTTAATTGATTTTATGTTTGGGAATTCTATTTTGGACATTTTCTAAAAAAATTGGGAATCAAATATTTTTATCAAAAATTGTATGTATAAAATAATATACAATTTCAAAAGCGTCAATTTAACATAACTACAGGTGATATAATTTTAGTAATAGGGTCTAATATAAAAACTTCTCATGATATGTAATGACGTAGGCAGGAGTGAAGCACAGGGAAGCACTTTTTTCTCCTCGCATTTCTGGTAAGGCAAATAACTAAAATAATATATTTATTCAACTCCTCACACAAACATATATGGTTCTCAATTTGTAAAATCCTGGCAACAAGACTGTATGCATATCTTTTAAAACGAAAAAGGCATGTCGTAAAACAACACCTATTGTTTTGCGTATATGAATAGAAAAAAGTATGTTTATCGTGTTTAGTACATCGTTTATCTGTGAGTAACGCTGAAATATCAGCAACATGAGGCAGTTTAAAGCTTTTATTACGGTTCAATTGGGTGAAGAAAATTTCATCAGGAACAATTTTCTCAATAAATTTGTTCAATGTGTTAACATCCCCACATCGTGTATAGTGTAAATAGTCGTCGAATTATTTGCTCTATAGCTTTATAGTATTTGTGCCATATCACAAGCCATTAAAATTATCAAATTTATCATTGCAAATAAATATCTTTCGCAAGGTTGTGAATGATATAATAAAAACACGTGACGTTTAATAAAGAAAATTTCCATTATTACACAAAAGAGAAAATTGAATTATGATGCGGTAAAAAGCTATTATACTATTATACCTCAAGATATGTTAACTGTTAATCTCATAAACACCTCACCTTGACATCAATTCCAAAGATGCGTGGATAAAGTTCCGTACCCCAGTAGTAGTCGAACAATGGATTGCCAGTGTAACTAGCGTCGGTGGTTGAAGGCCAACAGATCCCCTTTATGTAAAGAAGGGCACAGAATATCAGACTGAATAGATTTAGCGTAACCAAGAACTCATTGAACCGGTCGTGTACAACAGTTGGAGTCATGCCATGCTGTTTGAGTCCAACTGTGAGAGCAACAAAGGCAATCATAGTGATGACATAACAAGCAAATCCATTATCCTTATATACCGGAACGTTTCCGTTGGGAGTGACAGGGCCCTCCACCCGTTTTCCGGGTAAAACTATCATCAGAACGAGAGCCCAGAGCATATACCCGCCGATAACAGCGACGCTGAGAGTACTTGCAATTGGGGTTGACCTCCAAATATTAAATAACCCCTGCAGAATGCTATGACTTTCAGAAAAGTAAGCGAAAAGTTCCATGTAACTCCCGTGACAGCGTGCTACACAGAACCACAGCACCATTACGAAGTTGGGTGCAAATAAAAACAGAAAAATTGGACCAAGGGTATTGGTGACTACGGAAGTAAATACAGAATTGGCAACCACTTTATGTTTTTCAGATTTAGAACTATCATATTCATTTTGATTCTCTGTTCCTTTACGTTTGAATGTTTCCATGTCTGGTATCGATGTATAACTGAAATGATGATATAAAGCAGGGGGAGTTTCAATTACTATTTATTAATTTTTAATTTTCAAGAAATAATGTTTTTAAGGATATCTAAATAGCGAGATATTGAAATTTTAATAAACATTAGTTTGGCTAAATATATTTTTCAATAAAATCGCCCAACTTACACTTTTATAAATAAAACTTTATTGAAATAGAAAAATAACTATTTAGAAAATAATTTCTATAAAAATATGGTTGACATAATATATATTACAGTTTATAAATGTTATATATAACTCCATAATGTTATTCATCGACCATAAGCCAATGAAATCACGATGCACTAACGTATTGAAATATACAACCATAAATTTATGTATACTATAGTTCATATGTATACTAACTGTTACTGTCTGATAAAATACATTGTACATTGTACTGTATTTAATGGTGCAAATGTACCCCATGTATAACGCATGTTATTGTATTATACAGTATACCAACGTATTGTAATTAAAATTATGTTAATATAAATTAAAGTTAATAATTTTGTTATAACTTTTTAAAGTTGTAATTGAAATTAATTAATTACCAAGAATTCAAAGAGTCAGTCAGACCAAACATATTACAGTAATTAGTCCGTAATGAACCTAAACAATGACATGTGATTTTCTTATTGCCGTATATTGCAAGTCTATATAACAGACATGAGTATGACTCCCATCTGTTAATGTTGTAGACTTCGTGTAATAATTGATTTAATAATGCTCAGAATTTCTGTGCTTTACATAATTGTCATACTCTTTATGTGTTTGTAATTTTCAAACACCACTTTTATGATAATATTTTTAGGGTTTTTACTTTGAAATAGTGTTTAGTTAATAACATGAACGACTAAAGCAAGAGGATGGCACACTTTACATGAAAATAATTATGAGGTCAATTATATTTAATATTATTATATAATATAGCGAACACTTATAATAGCGTTTATGTGACAATTTATTCTAAACCAAGAAACTATGTATAGTTGGATGTTCAGCTATTAAATTGTTATGTTAATATTATCTTATTGATTCATTACAACTAATACGAATATTGTACCTCACAATTGTGAAAATGAAACCATCATTTTGCTAATGTATTGTAAATTTAGCCATTCTTATTTTACTTATAGTTTACCTAGTAACAAATATTTGATTCCAATACAATGTTATGGATACACATTATAACTTTATTTAAGAGTTTAAATATCTACTCTAAATTATTTTTATATTATTATTTAGATTAAACAAAAATACTTACAAAAATCAACCGATCTCATAATTTTGTTATGTAAATTTAAAATCTGTCATTATCTTGTTTTAGTCGTCCTTATCTAGTGGACAGTAAGCTATACGTCACAGGTTACCATGGTTTATTGAGTATATCACATATTTAACAAATTCAGCAATCATATCGGGTATAAACAAAGACACAATAAAAATAATAAACGAAAGAATCTGCCAGAATTATGCTTTATTTAAATATTATTATAAAATATACAATAAGATATGTAAAAATGTGATGATTGATAAAATTAAAAAGCATCTTCTATATAAAATTTATGAATATATATATACATTAAAACATAATAAATAGTATTTATACTAGAATGTATAAAAACAAACCATAGCATAACATTTCTGCTATGTTATTGTATTGTATTAATTAAACAACTTAAACAACTAAAACAAAACCACTAAAATCAAAAACGTCAAACTTACGGAATGAGAACCTCAAATTGTCAACGACAGTATAACAACTAAAACAAAACTATATATATTAAATCGATATACTAAATCTGTTTCATTTCAGCTATGTAGTACAGAGATATAAATAGAAACACACAAACATAATTGCAAACAGCTAGATTTCATATAATTCAGAGAAGATTTTATAAAAACACATTGCATTGCGTATAAGTGTTTTGGTTATTAGAGAAAAGTAAATTATGAATATACTATAGATGAGAATATAAAAATAAGATATTGAAAAAATGCAAAAATAAAATCCAAGAATTCATACATATACATGATACGAACTATACCGTTTGACTGATAGAATTATAAGTTATAAAATCAGAGAGAACTATAAGTAACAGGAGATGTATATAATGTCAATTCATTAAGAGATACCATGATAAAGCGGTGAGGTTTTATGTTAATTCATATAATAATTGTATACCTTATTAATAACTTAGCAATGCTCATTGTGGCCGGCTAAATAACACGTCACAAAAATGATATTTGATCATCATATCCCAAACTACTAGGTATGTCCTTGCATATCAATAAAAATAATTCATTTATAACTATTTATTTATTCTTACTGAATGAAATGTTATTTATGAAACTGAATAATAATAATAATACATAATAAAATGGATAGCATATATACATATTTTAAATTATGCATAATATTGGAACAAACTTTACTTCCAACATAATTTTGAAAATTACTATTTATCTGCAAAATTACAATTTAATTCTGTATAATATAACAAATTTATATTTTAAATCAAATATTATTAACAATTTAGATTAATTCCATCATAAACATATGTTTAAAGAATATGTAATATAGAATTAATAATAAGGTTATAGTTTATAAATGTTATATTTCGATTATGTTAGGAAAATTTAAAAAAATTAAATATAGGTAGGTTTAGCCAAATTATATTTATATTAAAATCAGTTTTTTTCATCTCATAATCCCGTTAAAGCTAATCAGACTTATTAAATATGTAATCGAGGAATTTAACTAAACTATATATAAATGTTTCAGTCATTTATCATTATTCCACATTTCAGAGATTCCAGTTGTAATTATAAAAGATCAATTTGAAAAATGTTTTTAATGTGAACTATAGTTACAAAACCGTACGTTAGTCATGAGATATTAAAACTGAAATCCTATTAGGGTCAATGAAAAATATGAACTTAGGTAACACATTGAAATGTTTTACAATTACTTTTCAATACCAACCTCAAAACAGCGAAACCGTGAGTCCCTATTATCCTCCTTGTGATTATGTAATATAAAAATAATTCATAAAATAACTTATAATGATAGTTACAAAACTTGGATAATATCAAGTACGCCTAGTATATACTTTGATATAAATTAGATTAGTATGATTACCGGTAAAAGGATATTATTTTTTTGTTTAATTTATACAGATTAAACAATTAACTACTGAAAATGTTCATGAAGATAATTTAAATAATGGAACCGCGCTCATCTGAAAAATGTTGGGTATTAATCATTTCTCTATAGTAATTAGTATTTCAATATAATCATTGTTTCACTTTTTGTACTAATTTTTAAAATCTAGTTTATCTACGGTTGAAGAAGCTAGGATAAAAGCTATGCAGCTATATAATTCTAAAATAAAAATTTGCTATAAAATATAGTATTGACAATTTGTTTTTAGGACCCTTGATGGCTAAGCAAAAATCCATATATGTGAACGCTATTTTTTGAAATATACGTTATTATAGGTACTTATACTACTATAACTACTTATTTTTAAAGTGTTTTGTTAACATTTATTTTTAAGTTTTCCTTTAAAAATACCCAATAGTAATCATATTTTAAAAGATCATGAGGCTTAAAGTTGGCAAACATATATTTTATAATAAATAACAATTTCAAAATGTATTGGATTCGAAGGTAACTATTTTAAAACGATGCATTGCTCTTTTTAAAAATATATGGTTTGAAGGAGATAGCGCACAATTTCCCTCCTACGAAATATGAAAAATAATGAACCAACTAGAATAGTTTATTTAAATTATATCGACCAAATTAAACGTAATTTTATATAAATTGACCGTCCGGACTTGTGGAAACCAAAAAATATAAATATTTACGTTTTGATGAATTTACGAAATTTAATGAATATATCTTCAACATTTGCGAGATTTTAAATGTACGATGAAAAAATATATATGCGTTCAAACTCGTTTTAAAATATGAATCTAGTAAAAATCCGTTACCTGCGAAATTTGCTTTTTGTGAGTAAAAAATTAATCAATATTCTAACAAAGCTGTAGTCACAAAATATTTAGTGGTATGTTTTGGGACCGGACCCCATTACGAAGAAACTTAAAACTGCAAGTCAGATGGAAGATCTTCACAAATGCACCGCACAAAACATTTTTTAAGCAATACGATAAACGCGATTAAAATTGCAAATTGGTTTCTCAAAATTGTCCGATATAGCCGGTAATCCATTATGCAAATGATGTATCCGGTATTATTTTAAATTATAACGATTTCAATCTTTTCCTCATATATACAGTTCGTTATATTCAGTAATTTCATACAAGCAGAATTGATTGCATATTTTACTAAACCTGTTTGACTAAAAGTGCAACTCTCTTTTCATAATTAAAAAAATCGATGTACTTCTCTAATGATTGTGTTTAAAACATATAATAATTATTCATAAATAATATCAAATATATTTAATACAAAATATTAATACCGAAAATAATATTCAAACTATATAACTTTCGGCTGTAATTCAATTCACGGTGAAATTTGTATTATAAATATTTGCAAACATACAAAGTAGAACCATAAAGCAACTAAAACCATAAACCAAAACATAGTAGAAAGACATTTTTATTTAAGTAATTATGATAATGTATTAATAATAATAAATACATGACAAATACGTAAGCAAATAAGTAACATGTTGAGTATGTACACCAAAAAAATACAAAAATACACAATCAAAACCAGGATTTCCTAATCTTTAGGTAAAATGCAGATGTTAAAAAGCCAGTTGTTGGATAGATCAAGTCGACAGTTCACCAGACTGAGAAATTGTCACTTTCTCCTTCGGCTTCCCGCTTTTAGTACCAATAGCCTAGACAAAAGGATGATGAAAAATAGTATAAATTTATCAAAGATTAAAAATGGAAGCTATACAGATTTACTAAAAAAATTGTAAAAAACTATATTCAAACTAACATTAAAAGTAGCTTGGCTTATTCGAAATTAACTGTAACCTATTACTTTAATTTCCTAAATGATAAATTTACGTCATAGATAGCGTCAATAATTAAAGAAAATTTGACTTCTCGGTTTCACTGTTTTAATTTAACGAAACAGAACAAATTATTGTAAAGTTTTAGACTTGCAAACAAAAGAAGTACAAAAAGTAAACACTTGCTTCAACATAAGTTATCTTTGAAACCCAGTCATTTACAACGTTAATTAAAAACATATCTGAAGAAAACAGAACAAAAATAAATTTTATTTGAAAAGTAAGAAACAAAAATCACGATTTAAACCATTTTAGGTTCGTTCGATAGGTAGAGGTAGCATGTGTAATTTCTACATGAAAAAACACATCTTTTAATATGTAAAGATATATGGAAACACCGAGTAAAAACAATAAAATTGAGAAAACGAGACAACTCATCTATTTTAAACATAAAAAATAAAATGCAATCAATAATGTAAGTTTTATTAATGTATATTTAAATAACAAAACTGTTTAATGTTTTGAAAATTTATATTAATTTTCAATATTTAGTGTGTTTTCCATTATTTTGTAAACATGCTGCTATGCGGTG
>JAUZND010043889.1:0-15512 GCA_034780555.1 Coelogynopora nodosa | reverse complement strand
CCAGTCATGTTCACTAGTAATTTGTAACAAATTCGCTATATTTATACGTATTTTAAGTTAAGACTCATTCAAGAATCCACAAGGAACCAAATACCTTTGGACGATTAAATATTGAACATTATTAATAATTTTCAGTTTTCAAATATATTTTTTGTAATTATTATTGGTTACTTATTCTATACTAATCACAGTTTTGATATTAACATGTCAATACTAACTAAATATAGCTTTGCTGTCAACATAATTGGTTACAATTAATAGATGCACACAGTAAATAAGTAATTAGGCTGATGCAAATAATTAAAAAACAAAAACATTTTAAATCTACAAAAAAATTACAAAAAATAAAAATTGTTCTACATTTATTTGAAACAAAAATATATGCGTCCATTTAGGTGGAATTCTTATCGAAATCAATCTGAGCAATAAAAATGTAGCAAAATCGAACTGAGTGAACTAGGCTTAGTCAGAATTCTCATTGAAATCATCGTCCAATATATGGCCATAATACATAAAAATAATAAAATCAAAATTCGTAAAGTTGGTGAGTCATCAAACCAAGTTTGGTTGTCATAAATTGTAAACATCAAAAGTTATAGGCTAAAAACAAAAATGACGTCACGAATGACGTCAATTTTCGACCAAAATTTTAAAAATGGTACAAAAACAATATTTATACGTAAACAATAGGATCTAAATGTAATTAGGCACTAATTAAAAATTGTAGGGTTGTGTTCTACTTACAAATATTTGTCAGTGGTATAAAAATATTTATCCTATATTTGTTAGTCAACTTTGGTTGCCATAGGTTACTACCATAAAAAGACGTACCCAATGAAATATTTTGGGCCACAAATGATCCATAATGATCCCAATCGTAAAAAAATTTATTATGGGCGGGGGTATTATCAAAGTTCAAATGTCAAAGGTCATGGTCAAAGGTCAAGTGGTGTGTTCGAATCGACTTTTCCTATACTACTTATCTTTATTATCTTTATTACAGTAGCCCAATAACTATTGACTGTTAAAATTTATAATTCTTATATATATATAGTTAGTAAGGACATGTGTATCACAATATGAACTGCTTATTAATTAAAAAAAGTGTAACTAGTAGATGATTAATACTTTTAATTTAGTTCAAGGTCAAATCTAAAATTCCGTTATATGCATTTGGTATGTTAGTTGTGTTTGTTTATTTAAATTGCGAATATATGCAAATATAGCAAATATATTAGCGAAATATGCGAACTCTATTATTTGATATTTTTTTATTATAATATGTAGCTTTTCTATTTTATAAACATAAGACAGATTAATTTAATTTTATAGATCTTTGAATAATAAGTAAGCACTAAGCACAGAGTATTTACAAACAGCGGAGAGACAGATCACTACCGGTATCGAGCTGTTCAACTCTGATCAGGTCACCTCGTCTCCCTACTGACGACGGGATTGCAAGTAGTACTTATTAACAAAAACAAACAAATAGTAAAAAAGCAATTTGAATACTATAACATCAAAGGTATATACTTGAACGTACAACCTAACAAAAATAAATACATATTAACATAATTTTTATCACTATATGGAAATGGAAAAATGTTTTACGTGTTATTATTATTAATAATTTCCTATATGCGTGGGCTCTGTGGCTTCTTGACATGTGCATTGGCGGTACATATTGACGGTACATATCTTGACGGTACATATTGTGACAGTGGTACACTTGCCTATACTACTAATGTAACTTAGACAGTACGTGTTTATAATTCCGAATTTGTAATTTTAGTTCAAAGAGGAGAACATAACTCTACATACGGGCACTTTTAATTTGAAGCACATAGTAGAAATTGATGACAACTCAACTGTGATCGCATCCAAATTTGAAGCTGTACGTATAGAAACTAAGATGTCAGTATTCCGTGCGCTTGGAAGGAATAAAAAATTGGTGAGTCATGTTTTGTAAATAAATTAACCAATCAGAGATACATATAAAATGAATAAAAAAATATAATCGATTCTTTGCTATTAGTTTTCACTTTTCGTCACTAAGATGTATTATTTATTTATCAAAGAAGTGTTATGCTTAAAACGTTTAAATATAATTGAGTAAAGCATTTCTTTGCGTATTTGTAATTTTATTTTAATTTTGCTACTTCGATAGTGTTATATATTATCAAATTGTGATTAAATATTATCAAATTGTGATTAAATATTATCAAATTGTGATTATCTATTATATTTTATTGTCATTTATATCAGACGTCAGATGCAGTAAAGTGGAGAAATACATAATTTTTCAACTTCAACTGTTTTTTTAATTTTTTTCTATCTAATAGCTAAAATAGGAAATTGAAAAAAAATCTATATTTAACATCAAAATACAATATGTGTATCTCATTTTGTTCGTCTAAATAGCTATTATTGGAGATTTTTGTCAAAATAATAAATTATCTGGATTAAGAAAATTCCCTCTGTATCATAGCCAATTAAATCGCCTGAAGAAATCTTAATATACAATATATACAGTATATATAAAATAGTTTTACTAATCGAATGGGTCCCAAAATAAATATCGGATGCAACCCATAATACAGTATATAGATTGCCACCCAAAATGTCGAATTCCATTCGATTGCCACGCAAAACCGTGCCTATTCTATGGTTTTGGGGGCTAATCAACTAATATACAATAAATAAATGGAGCTCAGTCCACATTTTGGGTCGAAATCAATATTTATTTTAGGGCCTATTCGCTTTATAACACATATACCTTTATTTCAGATTCAAAATTGTTCCTTTCTTGATGGGGAAGACCTACTCGATGCTTTGAATCTGACAAAGCCAGAGGACCAACTGAAAAATTATGCCGACATTCTGTATGATTTACAGCAACAAATGCTTCGAATCAGAGTCTATGAAGTGGGTTTTGACCAGTTGCTATGTAGACATCGTTAATAAAAAACTTCCGTGGGAATGATAAGAAAAGAATACTCAGAATAACATTCAGAGTCTGTGAAATGACAGAAATAAACATCTAGGCGAATATTCATAAGATTACAATTATATACTATAAGCATAAACTATCAAAAATGTGATATTTAATATTATCCAATTTAAATACGCTAGATAAAAATTGTTTCATTTTTATCCAATCAAATTGGGCTATTATATTATAAGATATGGAATTAACTATATTGGCTTAACATTTTAATTTGATGTTCCAATTTATAAATATTGAATACCATGCCGCAAACATTTATTATAAAAATAGATATATTGTTTTTGCTCCCAATACAGCGTTAGTAGTAAAGAAAATGAGAAATGAAATTTTTCTGTAGCTCATATGTTAGTCACATGACTAGGAACCAGAGGTTCGAAAATTTGTGAAATTATACTTTTTAACCTACAGCGAGTGCTTCTCATTTTCTTTATTATAAAAATATTTATATAATGATGACATTCACATATTTGGATATTACAAAAAATCAATAATATCCAATTTAAAATTGATCAATAATTTTAATTGTTTAATCTATCAATTCAGTAGGCCAATTTTTAATCAAAATCAATTTTTAATTTGTTACATTTCTTTTATTTCATCAATTTGGAAGCCATTTGGAAAATGAAGTTCACTCTATTGTCGTTTAAATATTATTTCACGAATAAAGCTGACAATTTACTTTTTTATATGTTCCAAATTACAATATTACATATTTTTGGTCAATGGGTTATAATCATTTATATAATTGTCAAATTTGGGTACGGTCAAGAGTATTATTTCCATTTTGACACTAACCATACTGCAGTTAATTCAAACAAAAATCCAGTATATATATATATATTCACATACACACTATTTAGCCAGATAAAAGAACACAAATTAACATTTCAAAAACTAATTATTGCCTTGGATAATGTGAAATAAACAATATTCCAAAAATAAATTTAATAAAATGCTAAAAACAATGAGCTTTAGCCGAACAAACGCTGTACTCATTCATATAATCGATACACAAAGGGAGGGATGGATGACCAAACGTTGTACTCATTCATATAATCGATACACAAAGGGAGGGATGGATGACCAAACGCTGTACTCATTCATATAATCGATACACAAAGGGATGGAGGGATGACCAAACGTTGTACTCATTCATATAATCGATACACAAAGGGATGGATGACCAAACGTTTTACTCATTCATATAATCGATACACAAAGAAGTAGTATTTTCATTAACGGGCTTAAGCTACGTATACTTATTTACCTAATATGAAGGTTGGTGCGTCTGATATCGAAAAGGTCACACCAATCTCGAAAATGGCACATACAATACATACTAAATATTATATTTAAATATTTATAATTTCAAATTGTTTATTCTAATCATTTTTATATATATATATACAAAATATAATTTTTTCGTTTATAATATATTATGGCAATCAAAATAGTTAATTATGTGAATTTTTTATTTTATATCTTAACTTTATTATTATATATAGTTCTTAAATTTAATTCGTTTTTCATTTATGAATTACTCAAATAATATTATTAAATAATTATGCGAGCGCGCTTAAATTCCGCTCTGTTATTTTGTATTGAATATATGATTTAAAATGTGTGTTCAATTTTGGCCTACGTTTTCCATTGCTTACATGATTGAAAGAAACCAATTTAATGCAAGAACGAATGACGGAGAAAATTTAATGAAATTACTAATGTTTTCAGATGTTCTGTTATCGTAAAAATAGATGTTTACATTTTCATTGTCTGATTCATATGTCCATATCATTGTCTGATGAACATGTCCATATCATAAAAACATGTTTCTTGTCCTTTATACAAAAATATGTTACTGAAAATAAGGATTTTAAAATGTTATAATGTTCACAGGAAAACTTTTTTGCTCACGGACACCAAATTTTAATTGTTTAATTCGTTTTTGAACAAATGGGCGGAATTTCGCAAAGTTGGGTTCGCCTACGTTCAAGAACCATACAACGTAATAATGCATAATATGCAAAGAAAACCACGTTATTGAAGTTTTTAAACATTTACTTATATAACCTACTTAAAAACTTTATTTCACAGATCGAACCTGACGTTTACTATAATGATTCCGCAAAGGGCAATGATCGATTTTATGGGTTCAGTATCGAGCTTCTGAAGGAGATCCTGTTTGAACTGAATATCACGTATACTATTGAACTCCACAATAAACCTGATGGAATGTTGATCGACAATCATTGGACTGGCTTGCTCGGTGACCTGAATCAAGGTGTAAGTTTGGAAGAACTAAAACTTAACAGTTTTACAGAAAAAGGTTTATTAAAAATGTATCTATTTATTTAATTGCATTTTAAAACATCTGAAATAATCCATCAATTGAATGAATTCGGTTGTTAGATTGCATCCAATGTTGAGTAATATTCGGAAGTTCTTAGCTAAAATAGTTCAGTGAAATGAAGTCAACAGTTCTTGTTTTTATAATGAAATTGAATTTGATCGTTTGATCATTTTATTTTAACATATCATATTTAATAGTTCATATTTTAATCCGCACCACTGATAGTAAAGGTAATGGCTATATGAATATGAATATTAGGTTATAAAGCTATTCATTGTAAAATATATATTTAAATATTTTGTGGTTATGTTTATTGTTGTAATAAAATTATATATTTAATTTGGTGGATATATTATAAAGAAGTTAGCTTATGGTAATGAATATAAAGGACTTAAAACTGACTTCTTTATCATCAGCCCGTTTCTACTTTTCTATATATCAATACAAGTAGTATGAGAAGTTGGATTTCTACTCCATAACCCCCCACCAAACACCCCATCTTTCTCACGTTTTCTATGACCTCATATGAGTTGATTTCAACAAGATTTACAAGTCGTTTACTAGTGAATCAAACACCCACACAGTTTGAATAGGATATTTAGGAGGTGATCTGAGATAATATATGGATACTTTCAACTAATACCATGAGCGGTCGTGTTCAGGAGCTCTCGTCTCCACGTCCCAATTCACTCAACCTAGTGTCGGGCGGGCCTATAATGAAGTAGTTAATAATTTAAATTTCATTTCAAACATGGTCCAGGGCTACAAAAGTGGGCAAACAAGATATGGGCCACTACATCTTTGAAAATGTAGAAACGTAGAAAGATATTTGGGAAAATCGCTTTATGATTAAGCCAATAGTAATGAACTTATGTAATTGTGCGATCTTATTTACAATATAAAATGTACTACCATATTTCAACATTCAATTAACTAAATAGAAAAGGAACAACATATATTGTAAATAAACCAAATAGCAGACCATCACAATTATTTGGAAACACATACAATGATTAAATGTTATGATAATTTGGTGAACACTGTCTTATAGGACCAATAGGAAATAATTAAGACAAGCTTGAACGAAATGAACGATCCAAAATAAAATAAAAAATTACATTAATCAGAAAAGATTACAATTTGAACATTCTCTATTATATATATTTTACAATATTGTTTCGTTTTGTGTGAACAAATAGTATCACAAAGAAACATTCTCAACACCAAAAAATAAGATGAAATTTGCCAAACATGTGAGAATATAGAACTTTGTTATAAATTAAGCAAATAGCTGACCATGAAAATTAATACACACAATAATTAAATATATTACATGATACATTGGCAAAAATTCACATTCCAGTCGGAAACAATTAAGATAATACAGAACGGAACGTACCTAGCAACGTGCCTAGCAACGTACCTAACGTACCTAGCAATAGCCAATCTAAAAATATATTAACAAAATTATTAATCACAAGAACTTGTACTATTTGTTTGCATAATACTTTTTTAAATATCATGCAAACTTGCCGAATATGTAACACGTATAAGATGTGTGATAAATGAACCAAGTATAGTGGACAATCGAAATTAATAGAAAACACACATTGATTAATATTCTAGACAAATTAGTAAAAAGGTGAATTATATTACCAAACTGCTGCATTTTGCAGCTGCATTTATTATCTGATGCACAACCACACGTAATTGGCTTTAGAATAGTGTCTGGTGCTGCAGGCACGCCACCAGGAAGAGTTACAGGAACAAGACTTTTGTTGCTAATGTCCTGGGTCCATCCATATACCTTGAGACGCAACGCCCTTCCCAATGCCATTTGAAGTTGCCGGCTTCATTTCACCAGTTTCAAGAAACATTGAGGGATAGTACTGGTGACAGTTTATGGCTTAAAGGCATATTTATGTCGATCTCCTTACCACTATACTGCCGCTCAATGACTCTTGAATATATTAGTACAGTGTTCAAAAATGGAAAATCAACAACTTTAACATTTCGTTTATTTTCAGCCAGCCATTGGGACAACCTTTTAAATGGTAGGTTCATATGCGATTCACCATTCTCCACAGCATCATCCACGTTTAAAATTACTGCAACAATCTCCCCTGAGTGAATGGCAATTATTTCATCATTAGGATATTCATCTGTTTCGATCTTATTATAATCGCATCAGGTAAGATAGTCTACAAGGACAACTGAACGACAGGATGAAAATTGAATGAATATATACAACATTTTACAAGTCACTGATCATCTTTCACTTGAACATGATGGTAATTGAGGCGCGATTGTTAGTCGCAGGTTTTTGAGAAGCGTATTCTGGAAAAAAGCCGGATAATTGGTGGTTCATTTAAGTACTTTATGAGACTGTCATATTGAAAACTATACATTATGAGCTTCGATAGTTCCAGAACTGCCCTTCGGGATGTAGATTGGCTTATCCATCATCGCAGCTTCTTTGCACAAATGGACACCGAATAGGTACTGATTTAATAATGTCGTTGAAACAAATGAGGCTCGACTTGCCAGAGTTGTCACGTGATCTTCGCAGTTGGTCAGTCGAAATTCATTATCTTTCGAGGATTTTTTACTGTCTTCCCAAACAGAGAGTTATTCTTAAGTTTATAATAATATTTCTCGAACTTTTACTGTTTTTACTGGATGTAATCTAGAAAAAATGGCTCCGGATGAAACTGCAACACTCTGTGAATTTTTGATAACACCATTCCTTGCTTGAGATAGAACTGAAGCATCTTTCCGTGACAAACGTATTTCTCCTTTTTATTGTGTGTGAGCAGGAGTTTTGCTGTACCCTTATATACTTGAGCCCATTTTTTTCGTTTAGAAGTCAAGTTTTTATACTGATCGTTCATGAATGTAGTCAGCCGACTGGATAGAATAACCTCTTTTTCATGTGCGAATGGCAAATCCTCACTTAGATCCTGAATATGTGGCGAATATTCCAAGTCCACCTCACGAATGTATCCAGTATCACCATTTAAATCAACAGATTCGAGGTCAAATTTATTGATTTCAAAATGAATGATTCAAAACATGTAATGGTTTTTTCAATATGTCAGCAGACTAACAAGGCCGCCAATCACTACCATAGGTTTATTTACAAATCGATTTTCCTAAATATTTTTATACGTTAGATTTATTAAAAGTTTTTGGTTATGTTCATTAATTTTGTCATTCATTCGCAACATCAATTTTATAACATATTGTAGCGTTATCCAGTCTCCTCCAAAATAACAACTTCAAAATTAACGTCATTGATTTACTCGGAAATGACCTTGACCTTGTTGAAATATTGACTTACAGGAAGTTATAGCAATCGATAAAAATCGGGCGGAAGGGGGTAGGAGTGTGATAAGAGTAGAATTCCACCTTCCCTACTACTAATACAGAAAGCGGTAAAACCAATTACGAAATTAAAGAAATGTACGATTTAGATGTAAATCAGATCAGTAAATATTATGTTTTCAACTATTAAATATATTTTATGCTAAATTTAATACAACTAAAATATTTACTTACTATTTGCAGAAAATGGATTTAATTGGCAATAACTATGTGATATCAGCCAAGTTAGAAAAGGACTTTGATTTTGTCGTAAGTGGAAGTTCAAGTTACAGTTTTCTATATAAGAAAAAAGTATATACCTGGATGGAATCTATTTTTGAATTTATCGTATCCTTTGAAAACGAAGTATGGTTTACAATTCTCGGATCCATTGTCTTTGTCAGCATTGGACTGACTATTCTACAGATTATAAGTCCAAATGAACACCCATTTAATATTGGGGAAAGTTTCTACTTCATAATCGGGACATTACTGCACGGAATTGTTAGTGAGACTCCTAATCGCATTTCTGGACGGATACTCACGGTTTTTTGGTGGCTATTTTCGCTACTCCTAGTTGTGATCTTCGTCTCAGGGTATGCTGCAAACCGGATAAAAATGCGTCTGGAATATAAAGTTAATACTTTGGAGGTGAGCTCAAAGACGTCGACTTATATTAGATATGATAACCGCTAGTCTAACTGAGCGAGATATTAGGATATTAGATAAATATTGTAGACAAAATGGAACAGAAAAAAATTGGAATATTGTTAGTAGTACAAAGTTTTGGTCAACTTTTTATGAAAAGATTTCATTCTCATATTATATAATTTAATTTATATATGCTACATTACAATAATTGATGTATTAGCAAGGAATTAGTTGAATTACGTATTTTCAATATGTTACTATAGTGTTTTTTATTATAATAGTTTCAACGTTATTTATTATTAAGTTTATATTTTGGTTTTAACGATATTAAACAACTAGTCATCTATTACCTAGTTACTACAAGTCCAGCAGAGTTACTACAAGTCCAGCATAGTTACTACAAGTCCAGCATAGTTACTACAAGTCCAGCATATTTACTACAAGTCCAGCATAGTTACTACAAGTCCAGCATAGTTACTACAAGTCCAGCATAGATACTACAAGTCTACCATAGTTACTACAATGTTAGCATAGTTACAAGTTTGGAATAGTTACTACAAGTCCAGCATAGTTACTACAAGTCCAGCATAGTTACTACAAACCCAGCATAGATACTACAAGTCTACCATAGTTACTACAAGTCCAGCATAGTTATTACAAATCCAGCATAGTTACTACAAGTCCAGCATAGTTACTACAAGTCCAGCATAGTTACTACAAGTCCAGCATAGTTATTACAAGTCCAGCATAGTTACTACAAGTCCAGCATAGTTACTACAAGTCCAGCATAGTTACTACAAGTCCAGCATAGTTACTACAAGTCTACCATAGTTACTACAAGTCCAGCATAGTTACTACAAGTCCAGCTTAGTTACTACAAGCCCAGCATAGTTACTACAAGTCTACCATAGTTACTACAATGTTAGCATAGTTACAAGTTTGGAATAGTTACTACAAGCCCAGAATAGTTACTACAAGTCTACCATAGTTACTACAAGTCTACCATAGTTACTACAAGTCCAGCTTAGTTACTACAAGTCTACCATAGTTACTACAAGCCCAGCATAGTTACTACAACTCTACTATAGTTACTACAAGTCTACCATAGTTACTACAAGTCCAGCATAGTTACTACAAGTTTATCATAGTTACTACAAGCCCAGCATAGTTACTACAAGTCTACCATAGTTACTACAAGTCTACCATAGTTACTAAAAGTCCAGCGTAGTTACTACAAGTCCAGCATAGTTACTACAAGTCTACCATAGTTACTACAAGTCTACCATAGTTACTACAAGTCCAGCTTAGTTACTACAAGTCCAGCTTAGTTACTACAAGTCTACCATAGTTACTAAAAGTCCAGCATAGTTACTACACGTCTACCATAGTTACTACAAGTCCAGCATAGTTACTACAAGTCTACCATAGTTACTACAAGTCCAGCATAGTTACTTCAAGAAGAATAGTTTATTTTTTTTAGTCTTATCACTATTTCTATGCCATACTATTCAATTCCAATATTAGCAGTACATTTTTTCACAGTTTTACATTTAATAATGTTGTTTTTACACTCTCTTCCTCCTTTCTCAGAATAGTGTATATCAAGATAAAATTATCGTTGGTATATACAAAGACACGGCTTTAGAGTACATATTGTCAAGCTCAAAAATCAGCTACTTGCAGTTGATCTACAATAAACTCATTTACCGGACTCCATGGGCAATTCTGGAAACTGAAGAAGAAGCTATAAAGCTAATCAAAGAACGGGAGTTTTACCAAATTGGACGTACGGAGCGTAACAACGTGCTTGCGCAAGCCAATTGTCTGAATACAAGGGGCAGTTTCCTATCATTTGAGACTGGTTTCCCAATCAGAAGTGGATATTTGGGGAAACAGATATTGCAAGCGCAGATGACAAAATTTCTTATTAAAAAGGCTTACGCACATTTGAAAGAAAAGTAAATTTTTGAACTTTTATTGACTTTTTAAATGCTCATAATATTTAACAATAAATAAATCGTAATTATTTATTTGGTGAATATACAATATATATATATATATATTACGATTCTATATATTTATTTAATTTGTGTATGGTTGTTTAAAACCATATCGAGTGAGTACAATATATAGAGAATATATATTAATAACATGATTATAAGTTATAAAACGGTGATTCAGATGCCAATTCAACTACAAATTCAATTTTGGAATTATTATTAAAATAAACCATTTGAAAAGAAACTGCATTGCATTAATGTCGGGGTAAACTTACTGACACAACAATTATTTATACAAAATATTCACATATTGGCTAACTAGCCGTTCTCCACAAATTGAACTGAACAACCAACAAATATATAAATATTAACTGCTGTTTCAACATGTCTGTATTGAAGAATGAAATACACACTTTCGATATAATTTCAATCAAGTCTATAACCTATTTATTTGCGTATAAATTAAAATGCAATCCCCAAATTATAGAATTAAAAAATCAGCTGTATGTAAATTGAAATGCAATCTCTACCGCAGATTCATCCGTGGATTCAATTTTGGAATTGTTATTAAAAATTTTTTTTGAAAGAATATCCATATATGAATTTGGGGTTGAATTTTTAGAGAGCTCTTTATAGTCATATATAATAGTAGTATAGGAAGAGTGGATTCGATCGCACCACTTGACCTTTGGACATGAGACTTGACATTTGGATATACCCCCCCTGACCCTCCCCCCCCATTTTTTTGTTTTTTGCGATCCTGATCATTATGGATCATAAGTGCGCTAAACTCTTTCATTGAGTATATCTTTTTAGGATAGTAACCTAAGGCAACCAAAGTTAGTATGATGACTCACAAATGTAAGATAAATATGTTGTAGTAGTATATTGTAAAATATTGTAAGTAGTGTAATTATTATTACATATATAAAGTTTTTTGTTACATAGTAAAAGTAAAATTAAATAGATAGACTAGAAGAATAGCTATGAGTCAGTGCTTATTTCCTAAAAAAATCGGTTGAAATTTGACAGAGTTGTAGACAATTTGCGCTAATTAATGCACAATATTAATTTTCCAGCTGAATCTACGGAGACTTGATATTTCCTCATTAATGTGGGTGTTTAACGTCTTAATTAATCCATGCACATCTACCCCACAGTAATACTGTATCGTATCATCGTACCGAGAATATTGATTATATATTCCACTATTAGTTGAGTCAACTGTATATATAGGTTATATTTTAATTATTTTTTATTAAAAAATGTTAATATAATATAAATGTTTAATTTATTACTATAAAATGAAATATTGTTATATTTATATTCTTACGCGATATAGTTGAACATTTTGTTTGCAGTTATTATACCGAAAATAAACGTGACAGAACATCTTGTGCTGAAACGCGTATCAGAGACTTATTGAACAAGGCCCATATTGACATAGAAAATATTGATGAATGGCAATATTACAGTTTGATGCTCTACGAAATGCTAATTATCCTTGTCATTCTCAATTTGGCGACTTTTGCAGCCATTCTAGTGGCTTTGATACATCTGGGAATTCGAGTGGTAATAAATGTAAGTTTGTGGTAATTATGATGATTATAATAGTAGGATACAATGTCAAGGATAAACAAGGCATATGGCTTAAAATGACTTATATTATGTGAAAAGGAGGGCCATATCGGGCAAATAAATGTGATGCAGAAAAATTAATTATATTTTATCTTTAATCTACGGATATTTTTAATGCAGAAAAAACTTCATATTTTATCTTTAATTTATGGATATTTTTAATGCAGAAAAATAAGTTATATTTTATATTTTATCTTTAATATATTATGGATACTTTTAAAATAGGCAGACACCGGTTTTTAAAGAAAGCCATCGATATCGATTATTATCGATTAATTTTAGTAGCCTACAGTCATCACGCGTGTTTATAATAATACAGGTAGCGCTATGCTATGCATAGAAATTTGAATTAGAACTTTTACAATTCGTTTAAAAGGCAATATACACATGGATCGCAAAGCAAGTGTAGTGGCCTGGACAGCTACTTATGACAACGTTCCAGCGGCTAGGCGGCGGTATGCTAATGAGTTCGGGGAAGAAGGTACATATCCAATAAACAAGGACTAAAACAAATTTTTAAAAAATGCAACATTCATTGTACATTTTACATCACGCTACAAGCCTAGTACATGATATGTTTATAAGATAACTAAATTTAGATTAAGTTATAAAATTGTTTATCAGAGAATTAAATTTAGATTAAGTTATAAAATTGTTTAGCAGAGAATTAAATTTAGATTAAGTTATAAAATTGTTTATCAGATAATTAAATTTAAATTAAGTTATAAAATTGTACTCTGATTTCTACTCTTATAACCCCCGATATTCCCCATTCTTCGAAGTTTATAATAGCTTATTGGTATAGGCTATATTGAACAATAAATACGTAATGTGTAATACATATCACCCATAGATAGGTCATTGGTATTTGTTGTTGTCGATATTTATTATAGATTTATAGTATGTATTGTGGTCGTTTCATTTGTAGTTTTGTGGTATTTATTTGGTCGATGTATATTTTATTGATTTTACCCAACTTTGAATGCACATTAATCGATAGCGTACATCAATAATGTTGAAGACCTATCTATCTTTTCTACTGATTATTTGTATTGCAATATTATGATTATTTGATTATTTGATTATTTTATTTGATTGTTTGATTATTATGATTATTTGTATTACATTGAACTAAACAAATGTTTAAATTGTTAGACAAACAGAATCGATTTATTTTAATAAGTTTAATTTCTCATTTATAATATTTATACTAGCATTTTTTATTTAATAAAATATTTTAAAAATTCATTGATATTACTTTTTTAAATATGAGTAGCATTATGGAAATGTTATTTTTTTTAATAAGTTTTTGTTTATAATTAGTCAGATAGAGCTATTTGTCGTTAAAAATAAAAATGCAATACAAAATAAAATTTACGGTTTTATTTGAAATTTAATAAAAATGTATTCTTCAATTAGAGTAACTTTATTATATGTTTTGTATGCTTCCATATATTATATGTTTCTAAATTTCAAAAGTCGTTATGATTAATTAATGTACTTGTTGTCAATTGAAGAATAAATATATTCGCGTCATATATCAATTTATTTGATTTTAATGAAACATTTAATTTAACTAAGAATGGCCTGTCCATTTTTTCACGCTTTTTGGGTACTTGTATTAATGAATATACTGTACATTTATACACCGAACATTTGACTTTTTAATAATGCTAATCACTATTTATTGTAATTTGTTTCAAAATATTTTCAGCGTAAACAACGCCGCAGGCAGGGAAAGTTGGCAAATGCTGAATAATCCTAAAACATACTCCATCACCATCACCATCACCATCACCGAAAGCTATCAAATGTGTGTTTTGTGTTTAGAATAATCATCTGCACCTGTCAAAATAGAATGAATTATCAATTCTAAACGTATTGTAACTTATAGCTTAAGCAAGTAATAAACCTATAGTATGTAATCTATTCTTGTATTCTTGTACACAAACCAATATTTTATATGTTCACTTACTTATCACATTTATAAACATTCTTTATAACGCAGGCTATTTACAAAAACTGTCTTTTGTTGATATATAATATAACAAGGTTGATAAAAATTGTTTTTTATTCAATTTAGATAACTATTATGTATTGTTTGGTTGTCTACAATTTCGTTTAACTAGTAGATTACATGTATTTGAGCACCCTATTTGCACCCTATTTGCACCCTATTTGCACCCTATGTGGACCCAATTACCTCAATTTTATTTCTGTTTGTATTAAACATTATATTTAATTATTCGTTATATTAAAATATGATCATGCTAAACTACTATTAACAATTCTGCATGTAGATAGAGTTATGTATCATTTATTAAATAATAACATATAATATAATGTAATATTATAATTTAATTATAGTTTGGATGAATGACCATCTGTGTTTATCATAGATATACAACTATAATTAGGATAGATATACCATCTGTGTTTATCATAGATATACAACTATAATTAGGATAGATAGACCATCTGTGTTTATCATAGATATACAACT
>JAUZND010043888.1:0-43551 GCA_034780555.1 Coelogynopora nodosa | reverse complement strand
ATTTTCTAAAAAAACTATTAAAATAATAAGTAAAAATATAAATCCCCCCCCCCCCCCCCCCAGTTTACTACAATCAACCGATTATTTAATTTGGCACTCCAGAGTACGTTTACTGTTATAAATGACAGATATCGCCGGTTACATGACATGTTAACGTAAATGAAATTGTTTCTGAATAAATTCAATATATTTTACATATATAATAATATTTCTTTAATCTGACAAAGTTTTATAATTTCTAAACAGATTTTAATATTACATTTAATACTCTGTTATTACAGTGAAAGATTAGTTAAAGTTGTAAAATTGTGTCAGATGGAAGAAACATAAGTATACTTGTATGTAATAACTATAGTCAGAAGTTGAACTCATTAAAAAAATACACACGTCAAAATGTCGTGTAATCGAGGATACTTGGATATGAAGCAGTTTTACGAAAATATAATGATTCCTATGTGTAGCTAAAATTATATAGTAAAATTAATAAAATTAATAATGGTTTTAAATTGAGAAAGTATTACAAAATTAAATAATGGATCAGAAATTCTTAAAAAATTAATCTTGTTTTTAGTAAATAAAAATGTTATTATTATATTATTGTACATAATTATTAAATATATTGTGTTTATTTGTAATTAATATCTATTTGGAGGGTAAAATAACCCATGTTTAAACTATAATTCTTATTTATTTTATTGATTTCAGTAATTTTAATTAAATGGTTTTAATGTGATAATATATTTATTATAAGCAAATCTCCATACTCCACTTTACAGTTTAAACTATTTTTTTTTGACGATTAAAACCATATTATTTGCGCACACTTGTAAACGCATTGAACATGTTAATACTAAAATATGATTAATTAATTCCAATACATTATATACATAGCATACATAATATAATAATAAAATAACAATGCAGTACAAATAAACAAAAATCATATTCTTGAATAAATTAAATATCCAGTAAAATCAGAAATTTACTTTTTTAATTTTCAAAAAAAATAGTATTGAAGCCTTATAAAATATTTAGAATTTATAATTGCAGTTGTGGCTTTTACTTTAATAAAAATAGATGTTGATAATTGCTGTATTTCGTAGATAATAGAAATATAATATTACATTTTTTGAAATGTAAATCTTTAAAAGAATACAACAAACATTGCATTTATAATATATATAGGCCTACTGTACACCCTTAGAATGATGGTTTTACGTTACTTTAATTGTTGCAAGGTAATGCGGATAGTGCTAGAACAGTTTATAATTTTACAAACAGAATAGGAATGATAGTTATCGGTTATTACTTTAATAAATAAGCACTAATAGGTTATGACATTTTTCGATCAATAAAGTTTAACAGAGTTTACAGTTTTGATTAGCAAGTTTACCTGAAATAAAGTAATAGTGCATTTAATTAACTTTTCTTTGAGCATTGATAAATCACCAGCATACTGAGCTTACTATCTTTTACTATGTATTACTATTAGCCTTAATTATTTCATTATGGTTTTAAGAAAATAGATATAACAAGCAAATAACAAAATATATTATTTTCTGAAATAATAAATAAATATTTTAAATTCTGTCATTTGAAGAAAATAGCATCATAATCTGTTATAGAAAAACTATGAGTGAAACCTAATAAGATATTAAAACAGCGGAAGACCTTACAGTTGTACTAAAAGAGCCGTGGTAATAATGCTTTAATATTGATATTAAACATCGTAGAACTTAAATATTCACGAGCAAAATTTGGAATATGAAAATCTAAAATAACAAATTAATTCATAATAAAAAAATAATTTATAACAAATTAATTCATATTAAAAAAATTATTAATAACAAATTATACATATTTATAGAACTCCAGATAATTTACATGCATCACATCAAACAATTTGTCACCTAAAGAGTTTCCAATATCACGAAGATACCAACAAGGCCATAAAGAACTATTGATCCTAGAAATATTTCCACCTTTAATTAATTTTAGAATTTATTCAATAATCTCTAACCCTTAGCATATATTTTAACTCGCTAAATCTTTAAATTTTGTGAAAAATTGTTAAACCTTTTCGGATTTTTGAAGGGTGTAAACTCCTCCCCCTCCCCAACGACACATCGACAAGTTCCACAAACATATTTAACCGGTAAAGCGGAAATTTGGAGAAAGTGAAGGAAAATTTCTTACAGCTTATTTCTTATAACCAGGCCCAGTGTAACACTGCTCTTTGTAACATTTGTATGGCAGCAAATTATGACAGAAAACTTTTTTTGGCCAAAAAATTCGAATAGAAAGTTACATTAATATTGTAGTTCGCAATTGGAAAAAGGCTACGGGAAAGTTTCTGTTGCTTAAAAAGTTAGAGAGCTTCTTATTACATATGGAAAACAAAGTTTTATTGCTGAGCACGGTCTGCCAACAATAACGTATACAAAATCAATAAAGACTAAAACAAATGATTGAATAGAAAACTCTTTATAGGGAAGTATAACCAAACTATTTACAAAATGATCTGTTTCAAACCATGAATACCTTGTTACCATGAATACCTACAGTAGTTACTATTAATACCTTATTGCCATGAATACCTTGTTACCATGAATACCTTGTTACCATGAATACCTACAGTAGTTACCATGAATACCTACAGTAGTTACCATGAATATCTACAGTAGTTACCATGAATACCTACAGTAGTTACCATGAATACATACAGTAGTTACCATGACTACCTACAGTAGTTACCATTAATACCTACAGTAGTTACCATGAATACCTACAGTAGCTACCATGAATACCTACAGTAGTTACCATGAATACCTACAGTAGTTACCATGAATACCTACAGTAGTTACCATGAATAATTTTTGCACTGCCACGGCAGATAAAATCACTAAATAGACAATTCGAAAGATTTTGAGATTTCTTGAGTTTCTACCAAATGATTTCCAAAGTTGAATTCAACGCCGACTCAATTATTCAAACTATCAAAGATGTAATTTAATTTTTTTAATTTAAATTCATAATTGTCGAAGAGTCAAGGCTATAGTATGCTGACAGTGGACCAATGGCCAGATCTGCTCAAGGAGTAGCATTACAAATTGAGACATTGTAACCAAAAATAAACTTTTTCCACTCCTATGAGCTTGCATTAGTTCTCGTTCAACAAGGCAATCAACACGATCAACAACTGTAAAGTTATCACAAATTCGACAGATACCACTAGGGACATTTGCAAGTTTGTAAAATTTTGTTTAGACTATTTAGTTTGCAGGCCCGGATCTGAGGGGGGGCACGGCCCCTGCCCCCCCCCCCCCCCCCGCCTGATCACGCTATTGACCCTTTTTATTAGGCAGTATTTTGCCCTATTCTTATATCAATAATTCATATCGAGCTATAAGTTTTTTTATATAGCGGCAGTGAATCTCATTCTGCTTCCTAAGAATCTCCATTTGCCTCAGTGAAGCCTTAGCTGCCTTCACTGAATTTCAGCAGCCTGTATATGAATCTTCAGTTGCAGCAAATTGCCTCTAATGAATCTCTAGCTGCCCCAAATTAGCCCCACTGAATCTTCAGTTGCCGTCAGTGAATCTTCAGGTGCCGCTAACTGCCGCCAATGAATCTTCTGCTGCCTCTAATAAATAGTTGGATTCCAACAAACTGTGTACCACTTTTTCAGTATGTCATTGTTGACATGAACGTCATTGAACGATATTAGTTTCTTAAAAATCAATCGTGTAAAAGTGTGTTTGTATAAAAGGTATAAATATTTTCAATATATGTGGCTAGAAATCTATCAATGACATGAGTATTTTAATCTTCTAGAAGGTGGTTATTTGTACATCAGTAACTTGAGCATGGACAAAATTCAAAGATCGCGCTGAAATCATAATACAGTTTTGAATTCAGTATTTATTGCAAAAGGGTTCCAGACAAAAATCACAGAAAATAAGAAGTTATAATATATTTTAGATACTGTAGTTAGATTCTCTTGTTGAACGAACATCGTACTACCAAACGTGCAGATTGGGATAATACAATCGTTGATCCATCTATTCGTAATGCTAATTACAGGTCCAAAACAATTAAAAATAAATTGATACATGAATACGGGCAGTATATACCATTTTTAAATATTTCAATATATCTCAACTCTGCTTTATTTTTGGCCACATTCCCCAGTGAAATCTTGCAAATGTGAACGTTCTGCATATTTTAATAACATAGCAGATCATCAATATAGAATCGAGGAGACAAAATGACAGGATGAGTGATTAATCATTCACCAACTACATATATCAAATTAGACTATACGAGGCTTTTTTTGACTGTTTCGTGAGAAGGCATTTGTATCAAAAGTTGACATATAAGGACTATTATATAATAAATATACTACTAACATACTGCTTACATAATTCTCCTAATGTTATTTAATGTATTTTCGCGATTTTTGACAGTAAACAATGAAACAAAAATTAATTTTTCAAACTTGTTCTGTGTGAAATTAATCATTTTTTTTACTAATACTGATTGAAAGACAAAAATACATACAAAAATATGCTCTTAGTATTTATGCATAACACAAACTATTTTAATATATTAACCTTTTTGACTTGCCCCCCCTTCTCAATAAATTCCTGGATCTGGGCCTGCATTGTTATTAATTAATATAACTTAATAAATGGCTCAGGATATGTTATTATTCTACTATATTACTTCTTATTTTTCATAATGAATGTATTTATATAACAATATACCATGTAATATTACTACTAACCAATAAAGTAGTAATTTAAAAAGTTTCTCAATTTTTAAAGTTGTGTTTCTCAGATTTTTTTTTTATTATTTAGGAATTGACATATTTTACAAGACTTACTTATTTTTAAATTATTTATGTAAATATTTAATTTTTTTAATTTAATATTTTAATTATATTATTATCTGTATTAATTTCAAAATAATAAAAGTAAAAAGTAAAATCTGTACTAAATAAAAAAAAAAGTTTTTTAAACAAACTTATTTTTTGTGTTTATTCTACTTATTCTATTATAAACATATTAATCAGTTATTAATTATGTTAACTGTTTTTACCATTTTTTATTCTAATATTTTGTAAAGAATTATAAATATTTTAATAAGTCAACGAATATATTTTTTAAACATATGCAAAAAAATCAATAAAATTATCCAAAAAAATTAACATAACCGGAGTTTTCATTAAATCATTTTGTCCGAACGGATAAACAATTTTAACTGCGCTATATATTACATAATTACATAATTTTTATATTGGTAATATTGTCCACACATGATTATTAATCTTAATCATGATATTCTTTAACTTCTATGATTCTATGATTAACGCACAGATATGCGCTATATTTATATCAGAATAATGCGTATACATAATTCATGTTATTTTAGAACAACTAGTGATAACCATGCAAAAATGATTTATATTTGAAACTAAGATTACAAATTTTTATGATTATATGTTTTATATTTTGATATTGTATTCAGGATTTGTCTTGGGACCTTATTACCATATTTATTCCATAATTACTCATTTTAACTAATTTACCATATATATATACATATTTTGTTAACAACTTCATAGCAAGGAGGAATTTCAATTTATAGTAAGTTCAAGGACTGTTATATAATATACAACCTTTGGTAGTCCGAGTGTTAATTGCATATTTTTGATTTATCAAAATTATTATCAGCAATTGTTATTAATAAGTACTAATAGTAATAGTAATAATAATAAACAATTAGTATAAGTAAAGTATAAATTAATATATCTAACATAACAGCAATAGGCTATTAATACATTCATATTTCTTGTAACTTATTCATCGCATTATTATTTGATAAAATCTAAATATATATATATATAGTTTTTTTAAATAACTATTGTTATTTGTTACATTTTAAAAAACACAAAATACTAGTTATATACATTATGAAATATTCCTGAAAATTATTCTAGGAATACATTTCTACAAATTTATAAATTTAAATGTTCATGGGTAGGGCCCCGGTGTTCCTTTTAGGAAAATATCAAATTAATAAATTCGTAATTTTACTATATAAAATGACTTTATCAAAATTTGTTGTCCATTGTTAATACACCAGATAAATCTAAATTAGGAATACAACAACACAAAATACTATCGATTTTGATAACGATTTTTTTGTTTATTACATTATTATACTTTTATATTTTAATTGCTTCACAGTATTTCAAATATTGATTATAAAGCAAACAATTATATCTCTAAAACATAACGCATTCCCTTTTGGGCGGCCCTTTTAAAAAAATTCCCCATTAATGCCCTTAAGTTTCCTGGGGACACCCCTGATATTTACATATATTAAATCAGCATACATAAATAGCATCAGGTTAGAATTAATCAAATTATAACAAAATCACTGACTGGCTTGATTAATTTATTGTTTTCACTTCAATAGTCTCCAGTATAGTGTTAAGCGATGACGCTTCGGTCTAAAGGTGGACAAGTTCCCATATAAGGAAACACGTCCTCGCTCCCCCATTCTCTTCATCTATAATATACACTTCTTTTGTCTTGCAATTGCAGTCTCAGGGTGATATGGGCAAGTGCATGAAAGTAACTATATAATGTATATCTGAATTATAAGCAGGGATGGAGAAGAAGTTTTCGAAAGTGGCTTGACTGACACCCCTCAAGCGTGCTCTAATCACCGCAGGCGGATCCTCTCGAAGGTGTCCGACGCTGCATCGGGGACAACTGCAGTGGACATCCGACAGACGATTCAATAACACCGCTTCTCCCGTCATCAATGCGCGGTTGAACAATGGGACAAGCAGGGCACAAGTCAGAATGGCAAGAAGGCAGTTATACAGAGTTGTATTCCGAATAATATGTTGGCGTTGGTGACAAAATTTTATTTTAAATTCGTCTATTATAGTTGATGCTAGCCTGTGTTGGACCCACCCTATAGACTAAACATACTTACTTCCTTTATAACATATATATAGTATGTATAATGAAATAGTTGAATAAACACATATACATGCTTTTTTAAAGGTGACCCGCATTCCAGCTTCATCTCAAAAATATATTTTTTACCTTGCTTCTCAAATTATTTAAGTGGATGGAGTAATTTTTCAAGAAAATATCCACTGTGCCCATGCACAAAATTATTTCATCTTCACTCAGGGATTACAGAAGTAATATATTTAATGCATAATAAAATATGAACATAACATTAAAATAATGTAATTTATTTAATAATGTTTTGATTATATATTATAGTGTATATAGCCTATATACATTTGATTGATAATTTATTAATATAACTATATATGTATAGGTCTATTACTGGCACCTTTATATTGTGGCAGATGTAAAGGGAGGCAAGGGTCGGGGGAAGGGAGGGGGGGAGGTTCGGTGAGCACACAAAAACTATCGTCATAATTGAACTTATTTCAATGCTCTTATATTTGTGCATGTCAACAGAGTTATTGCTCTTTATTAGAGCACCATAAAGGCATCCAATAAATCTCCCTAAAGAACGATTCCATATTATATAGTTAATTCACCTGATTATATTTTTATTTTCGAGTTTAATTTCGGTAGGCCTCTAATAACTATATTGTATATATTTATAAGGTGTAATGTTGTACATGGTCCCATGTTTAGGTGTATTTTTTTGTTATATATATATAACTCGTATATTATAGTTATAATACATCAAGGTATACAACTAATCAACATTGCACTGAATATAATTTGTGAAATATATTTGAATATAATATATAGATCTTATTTTTTAACAGCTGATTCTCAGAATATTCAATAAAATCGTGAAACAGCGCGAAGTGGACCACCGTTTCATTAAAATTAAATGTGATCAATGTTTACTCTTATTTTAGCTCGACATCCTTAATTGGAAATATTTAAAGATTATTATATTACACAATATTCGTTCAAATTCATTATGATAGGACAAATTTTCTATAAATTTGCAAACCCTGCCATATATATGCGCCTTTTTAATGTTTTTACAATTTTTTTATATGGTTTTATTATATTTCATAAATATTCATCACAACTATAGTTATTATTTTATTTATTGTTAAATGTTTATGTAATGTTATTATATCTGTATTTGTAACAGTATATATAAAGTGTCCGTTCGTTCTGGTCAATATAATGTTCTCAATAATTGAATAAAATAAAAAAATTGCGGTAACCATCATGGTGTCATGATTCGGTGTCATGGTGGTGGCGGTTGTTGTTACATTCGAGTTACACCACCTGTTATAGGTGCTGGTGGTAGAAATAACTGATATAATCCACCTATAATTTTGAGAATATTGAGTATTGTTTTATACTATATAACATAATATCCCTATCCATGCATGCACTGTCCAAATGAACCATACAATTATTTTCTAAAGATTTCATTGTTTTTATTAATAAATTGTTTACGTATATAATCCGTCACGGTTCTGAAAATAAGATTTTTTGAAAAATATCATACCTTCTTATAGAAAACATTATTTACAGTCCTTAAATCTCACCGCAACCTATATTTTATATATATAATGTATAATATACAAATGGTTGCTCATCTGGTATAATCGACATTTGAATACAATTAACTGAGGGAGTAAAAAAATGATACATCAAATAATATATTTTTAAATAAATTTAAATTGACTTTTGGTATTTAAAATCAAACAATAAGCATTCACAATATATCTAAAGTGGCTAAAGTATGCCAAAGGGGCCAGGCGTTCACGAACAACGACCTCCATTTATAAATCAACACAATACCATATATGCAACACATACAAAACTATAATAAAAAACAAAACTACAAAACGAACCGTAAACAACACATATACAAATGACTTGACATATGAAACAATATGACGTCGGAAAAAAATATGATTATAATGTCAGTGTAATAATTCAAGTAGCCTATTATCATATATACACTTATTATAATATACTAAAATATATGACGAAAGAAATTTCTCAGCGAGTGACTTGAAAAAGCGCTGATCACATGTTTTTCTGTACAGAAATATATTTTAAAATTCCAGAAACGTCATTTCTTCAGTTTTTCATTGGCTGATAATCACTCCTTTCCCAGAAAAATTATTCTTTATTGTTTTCAACATTTAATTCTTACGCAATGATTGGTCGACCACTATTCTCAATTATTTCCGTAATCCTTTTCCGCCACCGTATAAAGAAAATTGATGAAATAAGAATGAAAAGAGCGTATATTTCTCATTTTTAATGCGCTATATGCGAGTTCTCAATTTTAATTAGAAAATATATCACGTTTTTTCCTAATAAAGAAGACTTTCAGCAACGTAGCATCACCTACAGTATTCCTTATTCATGGAACAGTGTATTGGATGTCACCAGCCGATTGCAGAAAGATTTCTTCTTCGAATTATGAACGATTATTGGCATGAGGGCTGTGTGGCTTGCTCCGCATGTAATGGTCCCCTGCAAACGTCCTGCTATGTCCGCGAGGGTCGGCTCTATTGCAAATATGACTACATGAAGTAAGTTATACATTGAAAGATATACTTTTTTTTTCTTTCAATTTTTTAAATTTTGATCCATTTTGTTCTTAATATAATTAAGAATATACACCTACTGTATATTTTAGGAGAAGGGCAAATATGATTTTTATTTTTTGTGTTACATCAACATTGTCCAATTCAATTAATTTTACATGTTTTACTTTTTTTAAAGTTTTTAATTTTTAAATGTTGTATATATAGTGGCAGCACACATAACATCGAAGTTAATTTGACTCTAGTTTAATTTCATCAGTGCCGCTTAAAAAATTTATAGTAAACTTTTACTCTTTAAAAATTCAACATATATATATATAATATATATGTCGTTGTAATATTAAATTAATCGATTTTTGCAATAAAAAAATTTATGAATGTATGGCTGACGTATCAATTTTCTAATCATCGGAAAGTTTCAAAATAAATAAAAATTATTCTAAAATGCTGTAATAATATACTTATAGTGTGTTTTCGGCTTTACAAAATACATATTTTAAGTATAATATTCGTTTTTTAATAATTTAAACAATGATATGCTGTATAGGTGTTTTCTTTGGTGTTTTCTTTTCTTTTGCCTTGATTTGATTTGATTTGTTTAAATCATACAAAATAACATTAGTAAATTAAATTAGATTTATGAAATAATTTTAATTATTTGAAATTAATCACAAAAATAAGAATCTTTAACAAGAATTGAAAATCTTGAATAACTGTATAGAAACTATAGTTTCTGCTTTCAACAATCGGAATTTAAGTAACTTACAAATATAACTTCACTGCTAAATAAAATGAATTATAATACATCAATTTGTCAAAGTAACCCTGCAGTTTATAAGGTATCCATAAAAAATGTATAGTATAAGAATACATATAACTATGATTATAAATGATTTAATATATTGAGAATGTTTTGCATAATCATTATATTCTAAATCAACCATTAATTATAGTAGAACCTCCGTTTTAAAATTAAGCAGTTAATTCAGCTCGCAAAAGCTTGCAATCAATTACTTAACTGCAAATATGCAGTTAATTCAGTTCACTTTTTATTAATTAGGTTATTTTGGTTATTTTTTATATAAAAAATATAAGCGCTGATTTTATTGTAATGTTTATTGCATCATTGCAATTAAACATTATAATAGATTTTCACATTTTTATGTGTGTGTTATGCTTCCGTATTTTGAATAGGTAATACCAAATATATATAGTTTGGATGATAAGTAGCCCTATTGTATTTAAATGTAGTGTAAAATATAAATTTTTGAGCAACGATGACGTAATAAAATGTTTAACAGTTGAATTAAATTAATCAAAATCTTTCTATTTGAATATTAAGTGTCATTTGATGATAATGTGCGTATATATTACATATCCATATTATTATTATAAATATTATTATTATTATATATTATTATAAAACAAATCTATAAAATTAAGTTTGCTACTTTTAATATACATTAATACTATATAATAATAACCTTCATTTCTCTATAAACATATATGGCTATATTGAGTGATACATATAAAACACTAAATTGTAATAAATCAGATTATATATTTAACAAACAAAATTCCCTTTATAAACGGTTTCGGTTAATTTACCCACATTTTGTTGGCTCTCTAAATATATAAATAGTTGAAATGTTTCAACTTATACTTAGGCTGTATATATAAAATAAAATACTTAAAATATACAATAATATGATATGTGTGCAAACAATAGACTACATTTGTTGTACGGTGTACTTTTGGATTCATCATATTATAATGTGAATAAATTGTTGTCCCTTTTTAAATATGAACAATATGAACTGTGGAACAATTATATTTAAGAACATATTATATATAAGAGAAGTGACTCATAACGTTTTAATATAAATTCTGTTTTTAATCCATATCATATAAATTATATAATAACTTATTTACAGCAAAAAATTAAAAATTGTTTACTATATATGATTAATGTAATTCAATTTTCAAAAAATATTATTACATCGAGCATTGTTACATTTCTATATTAATAAAATATTTGTCCCGAAAAATTTCTTCATTTTCTTCATTTTTTTACGAAAATAAATTATTTTCTGACAGCTTATGGCACTAACATATATAATAACGAATAAAGAAAAAATAATTTAAAAAAAACTCTTATTTTATGCGAATTTATGCATTTATATATACAGCAAAGGATGCATGCCTTCTGATGATTTTCAAATGATCTTCTGATGACCGCACATGATTTCGGCAAGTTTACTATACTGATTTTCAAACGGTTCCCAATGCAATATATGTATATATTTATAAGAAAAGATATCGCTGAGACAAAACGACCAATTTTTGCACTCAGAATAAACCGTTTAGAGGCTGATTAACTTTTACCGGTTGCGAAAATTAGCCTTGCGCAATCTCAAGCACCGTGTTGTGACAAGATTTACAACGATTGAATTGCACCCCAACCCCTGTCGTCTCCACTCGTCTCCACTCCCCTGTCGTCCGTGTCGGGATTTGTTCGACTTCAATATTGCCAACTGACCACACCATGGGGGTTGTAATAGAGGCATTATAGAGGCGTAGAGGTCATCCCAACTGCGGAAGGGTGGAGATTTGTGGAGGAGGAAAGAAAAGTGTGAATGGGAGGTGGCCGGTTGGTTCAGCTATTATGCAACCATTGTCTGAAATTACTTATGTAATATAGGTTGTCGGTTACCAGGTTTAAGCGAAAACTTAATAAAAAGACCAGTACGAAATTCTTTTTATTAAAACCATGCAAAATGGCGATAATGTTTAAACATTAAAATATATTTCTTTGAACATTATAGTCGCATACAACATTTGTCAAAATCGTTTCAAAGTATTTTGAAAAATTAAATAACCAACCAATTCATTATAAATGAATTCAAAAATGGTTTAATGTTGTTATTCATATGCTAACTATAATCTGCATGTATGCATCCATCTGTACCTCCTATAATATACGTATTGTGATTTAATCGTTGACAGTACATAATTTTTTTTAAACTCAACAACATCATGAATGGTTTTCTGTCACCGTTTTACTTTAACTAATTAACTTATCATCACTCATAATGACTGAATAAATATTATTAATTGTAATAAACGCATAGATGTTGTATCAATATAAACTTATTTAGTAAACACACAGCTTGGAACACAGTTTGTGTTAAATTCCCCGTGCGGTAATTCTCGTGGTAATAAACATGTTCAACAAGAAACTTACTTAAAAATCAAACTCAATAAACCTGCGTAAACCATCCATTTTCATCTATATAGTATATACTTGGGTAAATATGATTGTGTGGTTTACACAAAACATCAGTTCTTGGCCCTCCAATATTTATTAAATGTTAATTGTTATCAGGATAAAAGTTATTCGAAAATATACACTATATATATAGTGTGTTACCCACGCTTTACATAATATGTTTAGCTTTTTTCAATAACTTAAATTTCTGTGATACACTTAATTTTAGTTTACACGATTCATTGAGATATAAAAGAAACAAGAGAGATGAAAAACCTATTTCAATCAATACAAAATTATTTCGGAGCGATGGTATTCCAAGGCTAATTAAGGAAAGATGAAGCTATATGGAAATCTTTTCAATTTCATTTATAAAAGTATACCTTATTATATAAATGAATAATTTAAAAATAATAATTTATAACATTCGAAAGCTGAGAACGTGAACTTTTTAAATATAAATAATAAACCAACACATAATGTGGCAACTGTATATTTTGACAAAAGTAAATCTGTCACTTAGGTAAACTATCTATTTTGAAAAAATCATGTAAGCTTTACTTATATTGTACTTAACGTGTTTTTTGTGTTTAAGTATATATTTTTTACGTATTGTTTATCTCAAGTCAAAAATATTAATTAAATTAAAATTAATTACTTGAAATTTTCAGAAAATTATGCAAAAGTTTTCCTATAAAAACGGATTTACGTTAGCGTACATTTTTCTGTGCTAGCATTAACCTGTTTGAATTTTGTTATAAATAATCAATTAGAATATTGTAGCCATATTGTATATATACTATAAATACTGTCATCCTAAAACATTCGTTCACTTTCGATTCATTATACCTTTTTAAACCAAATATACTATTTAAAAAATAATAATAATTCATCTAAAAAATGTTTTACAAGCTAAACTTGTAATAAAATACTTTAATCAATCAAATTTTAAGAAAAATAACAAAATATAATTGTATAATTATTTTTATTAAAATTATATTTATAATTTATATTTGTTTACATGTTTGTTAATTTTTTAATAATTTTATATGTGCTCCTTTCTGACATTGTAGAATATGTTATCCATATATTTCACACTTATATCTCTTATACTTTATACTTTTTATAACATACCACACCCACATTGATCACTTCCAGAATATTCGGCATCAGATGTGGAGGCTGCTGCCAACCGGTACTACCAAGTGATCTGATCTTCCGCTCCCTTCACATTGTCTATCACCTCCAATGCTTCTGCTGCACCTTCTGTGGTAATCAGCTGCGCAAGGGTGACCACTATGTTGTGCGCGAAGGCGGTCAGATTATCTGTCGATATGACTACGAGCGGGAGTTGGCGCTCTTGTCTTCCTCGACGCCGCAAAGTGACTGCGACGGTAAATACATACCCCCATTACATGCCCCAATTATATTTTTTACATTGTTAATATAATTTGGATTTAAATTAATGTTATTTATTTATTTTAGTAAATGTACGGTATACTAAATTTTAAAATTTTTTCTCAGGTACGTATTGATATTGATTATTTAAACTTTACATATTGAAATTACGAAACTTTTGCGACTTAATCGGGATTTGAAGCAGAATCTTTCATTTGCCTGGCAGATATGCTAACCACTATTATACTCCTTTGAGGTATCTATATAAACTTTCTTTAACACATAACACATAACACAACACATAACACAACACATAGCACAACACATAACACAACACATAACACAACACATAACTCAACACATAACACAACACATAACACAACACATAACACATAACACAACACATAACACAACACATAACACAACACATAACACAACACATAACACAACACATAACACAACACAACACAACACACAACACATAACACAACACAACACATAACACAACACATGACACAACACATAACACAACATAATACATAGCACAACACAATACAATACATACCACAACACAATACAATACAATACATAACACAACACATAACACAACACAACACAACACATAACACAACACAACAAATAACACAACACAACACATAACACAACACAAAAGACAACATAATACATACTACAACACAATACAATACATAACATAACACAATACATAACACAACACATAACACAACACAATACACTACATACCACAACACAATACAATACATAACACAACACATAGCACAACACATAACGCAACACATAACACATACAACACATATCACAACCAGAAATCTGCCAGCGAAGTGGAGGAACCTGGGTTTAACTTTCATTTAATTTTTATCAAATATTCACAACTTTAATTTGTTAATGATGCGATTGGTCACTTTCATGGTATAAATTATATTTAATACAAAATAATATTATTATAAATATCAAACAGTAATAAAAATATAGATTTTAAAATCAAATAAAGTATCAATGAACATTTGAAGTTTAATTTATAGAAGATCTACATAAAAATGTATTATGTAAAAATAAGTGATCCCAAACAGTTTCAATGTTAAAGAATGTACACATTTTAAAGTTAATTTTTGCTTTAATTTTTTTAATTTTTATAAATCTATTATAACTATGTAAATTTACCATACTGAACATATAATTGTCATTTACAAAATAGTAATGTAATTATGAAACAAACATGTGAAGCAAATTATGAAACAAAAATGTAAATTATTAAACAAAAATGTAAATTGTGATACAAAAATGTAAATTATGAAACCAAAAAGTAAATTATGAAACAAAAAGGTAAACTATGAAACAAAAATATAAATTATTAAATAAAAATGTAAATTATGAAGCAAATATTTAAATTATGAAACAATAACGTAAATTGTGAAACAAAAAATGTAAATTATGAAATAAAAATGTAAATTATGAAACAAAAATGTAAATAATGAAACAAAAAAATAAAGTACACAAAATAAATATGGTTCTTCATAAATATACTTTTTTCATTATTTATTATTCTTACTTTTTATTATTGTATTATTTTTTTATTTTTCTATTATATTATTACACCTAAGCTTATAGCTAACATTGAGATATTAACTTATACAAACACAACAGTAAATGTGAAGAATATATACGATGTTTTACATAAAATATTGGTACTTAACTGTCTATAAATATATATCAAACTGAAAAATATCAGTTAATACGCCATTATATAAAATTTATTTTCAAAATAGATTGTGACTACGAAGATATGGACGACTCGGATTCAGATAATGGAAAATGCTGTAAAAGGCCCAGAACTATACTCACCACAAATCAAAGGAGAAGATTTAAATCAGCTTTTGAAATTAATCCTAAACCGTCAAGAAAAGTAAGTATATACATAATATTACAAAACTTTACTTTAAAAGACAAATAAACATTTTCAAGTATGTAGAGGTATATTTTTTATTATTGCAACAAATGTTTTTCTAAATAGGATACTCTTCTGCCAGAAAAAATATGGTTAAACTGTAATTTATTCATTTGCAAAAGTTAATTATTTGTTAATTTTCTTTATTTTTTCTAATATTGTGAGACAGTATTGTGAGACGGTATATCATATAGGTATATACTACATTATATAGTAATCAAAAGTTCTTAAAATAGAATGAAAAAAATGGCAAAAAAACTCAGCTAATAATATCCTATATATACTATAATATAGGTGCCAATTTCACATAAAAATAATAATAAATGACTTTATAAAATTAAACAATTGACACTCGCAAAAGCTCAATTTACAAACAACGGCAAAAAATGAAGTTAACACAAACATTAATATTTAGGTGAAATAGAATGGAATAATTAGAATGTAATAACTTAGTATACAACCTGGACAAAAGGCCCTGAGAAGATAATAAAATAACACGCAAAGGCATATAGAATAAAGTAGGGCTAAAATAGGTGTGTTTGTTGTATATTTGTTAACTTGTGGGACTTGGAATTGCATCTAAAAAAACGAAAGATATTTTTTATGGTTTTATAGGTAACAATATAAGATTTTTGCTAGAATTAATTTTTGAGAAAGTGCAATAAAAATGTGAAAGAACCTTAATCACATGCAGAAGGCACCATTATAGAAGGAATCACTTGATGCCCTTCTATATATTTTCAGTAGAAATTCTTTATTTTAATATGACGCAAATTGACTATTTTTTATTGTTCAAAATACATCCATACAAAACTGAATCTGCAATCATGTACATAGATGAAATTCAGCCAAATATACAGGTTAATAATCAACATTTAAAAGGAAAAATATATAGAACTCTTTATAAAGTAATATACATTATTTTTTTTTAATTGTTATAATTAAATATTTCTGAAATAATTTTACATCATTTCAAAAACAATCAAAAGTATTAACTTTTAAAATATCAAAGATAACTAAAATGATATATTATAAGGTTGCTCAAAAGTAACCAAACCCAAAATTAAAACTTTTAAAGAATTGTTTAACAGTGATAATTACTGTTATTTATCAAATATCTATAAGAATGTATACCAATCAAAAATGGAGTATTTCTTGCAAAGGTATCATTTATATTATCAATTATCAATATTATCAATATTATCAATTATATTTATAATTATATTGTCAAATTAATGTAAATATTTAATATTTCAATCAAATACCTTTTTAAGGGTAAATTTAACTATACGAGACAACTTTTTAAAATCTAAAACAATCTCAATTTTGTATTTCGATATTTTTAAGCTATACATTGCAAACACGTTTTCGTGGCTTATATGGCAATAGTAACCCAATAAATCCATAATTGAGTACGTTAATTTGTAGTTTTTAATTAATTTCTCTATAAATAACACAATATAGAGGATGTAGCCTACAAATCTTTCACTTTCGGCGTGCGCAATACTTATACAAAAATTATTTATAAAGATTAAGTGTAATTTTTCGGTTTTGCCACACATCGTATATCATTTTTATTTTTATTAATCCATTTTTAAAATGATGTAATATTTAAATATGTAGCTATTTATTATTTACCGCATTTTTCCAAAAGCAATTGTATATAATTGATGTTGATTAGAATTAGTTTGAATTGATTATTAGTCTTGAATATGCAAGGAAGCAGGAACACACATTTATTGAACATTTTCCCCCCATTATAAAAAAATGTATTGTCATAGATCTACAGAGAGTATACTCTTTATAGGCTAACCTTGTAATGTTTAAGTTTATACAGAGATATAATATGCTTTCAAAAAAAACTAAAAAACTTTTTTAACATATTGTAACATCTTATTACAATCAATAAAATTTAATTTTTGGCGTATATAGAAAAGATGCATTATTATAGTATATTCTAACTGCTATTATTTTCAGATTCGGGAAAATTTGGCCGCAGAAACCGGACTAAGTGTACGCGTCATTCAAGTTTGGTTTCAAAATCAAAGAGCAAAGGTAAACTGTTATATATTTATATATATATTAATTGTATAATCCATGCAGAATATAAAATGTAAAAACTTTAGTTAAGAAACGATAAAGTAGGTATTGTGAATAACAAATTGACAAAAATAAAATAATTTACTAAATAGCAGTTTTAATAACAAATGCACATTTACATGGTTCAAAAGGATAATTACTAACAATTCTAGTCAATTGTTCTTGTCCATGTGAATATGTATTGCATAATTTATTAAAACATGGATCGATTTTACAAAGATTGAGGGAGCGCATTTAGAGTCACTATGTAAGGTTAAAAAATAATCGTGAAAAAAAATCATTCTTCTTCTGATTGCATGGACCCATTTAAAAAAATATATATAATCTATACATATTGTCTAAAATAACGACAAAAAGTCTAAATAATGTACAAATGGTGTATAATGTTATAAATAAAAATTACGATGGAAAACAGAGCGAGATCAATAATTGAATATTCTGTATATTTTGTTCTATTGAAGGTAAAAAAGCTGGCTCGCAGACAGACCCAAGAGCTTCAGAATAACAACCGCGTCAAAGGAGACACGGACTCCGGAAGCAGAGTCAGCGACGAGAGTAGAGACAACAGTAGGTTTACTCTTCAGCGTCAACCAATATTTTATTATAAACTATTTTTTGATATTCAAAAATATATATATATATATCAAACTTCTCAAATGAAATAGTAGGTTGATATTACGTGAACGACAAATATGAAGCATCATAATTATCTGACTGATATATGACTGCATGTCTAAAAGAGAAGTCCAAAACAATTGGTTTTAAACAGTTAAAGATGAATAACTATGGGAATATTTGAGTATATTTTGATTATGATGTATGACAATATAGTTATTAAAGTAGAACGGCCAAAGTCCGGGTACTTCGTGGGGTACACAAATTAGAAATATTTTACTTCAATACATGTATAGTGCAAAATATTCACATCCTATATAATTGAACATGGATTTTTAAGTTTACCATATTGTAATAAAATTTGTTTATTTAAACACTTTAAAAATATACGTCATTATTTTTCATAGATTACTATTTTAATAATAAAAGTGTTTATTATCGCCAATTTTTCATCGGATATATTTAAAAGAACACAGTTATGAAAAAAGTATAATTAAGACAAATTTGGACAAATGAAGGCATAGTTACCATAAAACTATAAAGCAGCAAAATTTATTAAAATTATTTTTGACTATAAACGACATTTATGCTTGTGGCCAACGTGTTGAAATTTAAATTCATCAGCGGAATACTTTTTCAATTACAGCAAATTAAACGATATGTGAAATTTTAACCTTCCACTTTTAAGTTTTTTAACTAGTTTTTTGATAGTCCATTATAATAGAGGTTTTTTTAGCTATTCATCAATAATGTAAAACATTATTTACATATTGTTAACTTTTTATGTAATAATCTAAACGTTTTGTATAATACACAAAATATTAATATTATATGTTTCCACAACCTTTTTAAAACTGAACTAACTGATTTTCATTTACTGCAGGGCTTCTATCAGCACATCTTCTATAGTGTGCGTGAGTGGACTGTCCACTGAACCCTTATTATTAAATTTAATTTTGCGAATAAACTAGCAATACAATTTTAGTAGAAATAATTTTTATAGTAAATCGTAAAAATATATATTCATACCAGGAGTAGGAGTTATGTCGACTTTGGATAACCCCCATTTTTTAGTAAGAGGCTTATCGACTCTGGACCCCCCCCCCCAATTTCCTTTTTTTAATTTGAATGCACTTTGAAAGTTTACCCAGATCCCGACTGTTCAGCAATCTAGCTTCGTATAAATAGAGACACTGTTGCAACTAGAATTTATTCTGATTCCTGCTATTACCTCGAACGGTCGTACTCATCTAAACTTACCAAATAACAATTTTATATAATTTTATATAATGGAAAACTCCCCCTTCCCATTTAAAAAAAAATCTCAAATTAAATTATTTGTTAACTTGTTAATTGTATATACTTAGGATATTTAGAGACACTGTTGCTACTAGAATTAATTATGCTTCCAGTTCTCACCACGAACAGTCGTATAAGTACATTAATGACTAAACTTGCCAATTCATTATATTTTATTTTATATAATGGCAAGAGACCATCTAATTTTATTTTAAATAATTTCATTGATCAGAAGAACGTTTGATAATTGTTTTTTCCACGAAACGACATTTAAAAATATTTAAAAAATTATATTATTCAAATTTTACGTTTTGTATAACCAAAAAGTTTAACAAAAGGACATTCTAAACAACGAAAATAATATAAATTTATCTAACTTGTAAGAAAATATGACATATTGTAAATGAACTAAATGACGGACCATAGAAATTAATAGAAAACACACGAACCATAATTTAATTTTATGATAATTAAGTGGAAATTCACTTATATGACCAATCGAAAAAAATTAAGACAACATATAACTAAACAGAAGCACAATTGACCATTCATAATTTTTATAATATGTTATTAATCCAAAGAACGTTTAATAATTATTTTTTATACCAAATAACACTTCAAACTTTAAAAAAAATGTATTCAAATTGTATATTTTGTATAACCAAAAAAGTTTTACAAAAATAAATTCTGAACACAAAAAATAATATATATTTGGCTAACATGTTATCAAATATAATATATATTTTAAATAAACTAAATGGTGGACCATCCAAACACATTAATTAAATGTCATGATATTTAAATGAAAATTCAACTATATAACCAAACTGAAATTTTAAAGACAATATAGAACGAAACAGACACTAAATACAAACCAACAAGACAGTTCATAAACAAAACATATGTCGTCTTTTGAAGCTTCAATCATGAAGAATAACTGTCATATATGTAACAAGACTATTATTAGAATTCCTGCACAGCTCCTTCGTGTACATAAGGTATTGCTTAATGCACGAGAATGTAGTTCGATCAAGGATTTAGTGTTACTGTCGACTCTTCTACCCTTTAATGCGAAAGAGTTTTTAATAATACGGAAATTTTTCTCTAGAAATCGACTATCTATTAAACTGAAAAGACAATTGGAAATAATTCGGCATAGATAACGACGAAACAAATTCCCAAAGTTTTCATATTGCACGGATATTAATCAACACAGAATGTGTAACAAGGAAAAACAAACTCAATTTATTCATCGACGGACGAGGAATCAATACAGTCAGAGGAAGGGACATCGATATAATCGAAAGAGGACGAGGAGGAAGATTCGACGTTTCTGACAACAATTCTGGAAGATGGAGGAAATACAGAAAAGCCGAGAGGAGAAATTAACCTTGAAAAATATGAAACAGAAAGTACAAAACAAAATAATTAAATATGTTGAACTATTTAATGATATGAAAAATGACAGATTTTGAAGTACATTTCCATCTTAAAATATAAACAATGAGTTTTAGTTTCTTCGGTGTTACTTTGTTATATATTTTATGTTTTCTCCTAAAATGATTTATTTTAATATAATATAACAAAACAAAAAGTTTTTGAATTCATGAAAATCGTTAATTATGGACTTAAATATGTTAATATAATTTTATATAATTAACATTTAATTTTTTGAAATAACTATAATAATAACAGAACAAACAGGTTTAAATTTATTTATCCAGAAACAAATTTTACCTTATTGATGGTGTTTAGAATGTCCTTTTATGATACTATTTGGTTATTGCCATTGCAACGGTGTCTCTATATATATATACTAAGCTAGAGTGCACTGAACAGTCGGGATCTGAAGCAGCATTCAAAGTGCATTAAAAATTTGTTTGGGGGTGATCCAGAGTCGACAACCCACCTACTAAAAAATGGGGGTGATGATTCAGTATCGATGTAACTCCTACTACTTATACCACATATATGAGTTTCTATTATCTTGGCCTTAATAAATTTAATAGGGGAGTATTCCTTTTTTTATAATTACAGAATAGTATTATCACATATGATTACGAACAAATGAGCAATTCACATACTCATAATTCATATGTTTTCTAACAATTAAATATATAATCACAGTTGAAATACGTATTTTGGGGTCCATAGGATTCCTTCGACAACAGAAATTATTTGATTGATTTATTTATTAAGTTTTTAACCAATTTTTTAATATATAAATTGGTACATGTATTTCCCTAAAATGATCAGACAGTTTTATATACTCCTTATTACAGTGTTATTTATGCATTTCAGGTGTTAAGAAGCATCTGTTGGATCGGCCCGAATCCATTATTCCACTTCCAATGACCAATGAGGACGCTGGAGACCCAATCGATAAACTCTACTCAATGCAGGAAACATACTTTACTTAACGGAATTATAGCTGACAACAATTACAAAAAATCTTGTTTAAAACAAAAATCTCAATGTACAGATTCAGCCAGAGAAAATTGTAAATGAGGTTTTAGTAAAAGGGAAGGAATTGAAATTGTCACAGATATTTAGTAATTTATTAGGATTTAATCATATTATCATAACCACCTTAATTGCAGATTGAAAGTTTACAATAAAATATGAATTGAAGCTACTAAATTATTTTTGACAAAAGAGTCTTGTCTATAACATGAATCCTTTGTGTTATAGTTTGTGATCCACTTCTTCCTCATCTTAATGTTTCAGCTGTATACAGTTTTGTACATAAGTAATCTCTTTTATTAGAGATTTAATGATCTTATGTAATCATAAAAGTTCATTAAATATTTTAAATGGCCTACATTTTACATGTTTACTGTAATATATATATACCATATATATAATGCATATTATCACATATCGTTAAAATGTTTAGCTATAAAAATTTAAACTAGAAGTTAGAACGATATAAAAATATTTTTGATAAGATTTTATAACAGATTGTAAAAAAATAAGTTTCACTTTATCATTGTGAGTAATCGCACAACTAATGTTTGTACAATCATTGTTGCTTCACTCAAAGTTGTTTAAAATGTAAATACTGATTACTTCATATTTTATTACTTGAAACGTTATATTTATATAACAGAACACATATATCTATTATAGATGTTTCTTATTTCAATAATTTCTTTATATATTATGTAAGTTTAAATATATCTATTGGTAATTATTCCCGTTAGTGTACTGTGTTTTACATGTATACTACATTTTAAACAATCAAGTTGTTAATTGTGTTTTTCCCAAATTTTCGTTTTAAATTTTGCTTTCGTGGGATTTTGTCTAAATATATAGTTAACTACACATTTAAAAAAATATATTTTAAAAAACATTTTTACATTTTTATATAACTACATGTTTCGTTTTTTATTTTGATATACAAGTTATAACGAGTCCATAATTTTTAAGAAATTTTGTAATAGGATGAATTATATGTTATTGGAGAATTATTTGAAAATCGATATATTTATATGTTGACACACATAATATTATATGTCTATACAAACCAACCATTGTATATTATTTCTTTGTATATATTTGTTTCTATGTTAGTAAAATATATATATATATTAATATTCGTATAATATAATTTTCTCTTTTTTATAGCATTTAATTAAAAAATTTATAACATATTATATTGTATACAGCGAATAAATTGACAAAAAATATTCAATAATTCTATCTGGCTATGTATACGCTGCTACATTGATTGCTATATATATATCAATAAAACATATTATGACGTAAAATTTTTGTTATCGTTAAAAATAATATGTTGTGCGTACGTAGAGTTATTATATATAATATATTGTTCATTTCATAATATGCTTTCTTAATTTTTAAATAATTTACTTAAGCTGCTGCATCACCTGCAGTTACTCAAGCTGATTACTGTATTTTTAAAGCGCTGTATTTTTCCTCAGCTGTATTTCAAAAAGTAAACCACAGATTAATTTTATATTTTAACATATTGGCCACATGGAAACTGTTAACATTCGAATTATTTTCATTTGGTCACCTGGTTTAATGAAAATGATGTCATCGTAGTTCTAAATATTTATTAAATTATGGTTGTGAATATTCAATTGAATTTAATCTAAATATTATCCAATTTTAAGCAATTAATAATTAATCATATTTTAATGATTTAATCAAGTTGAACAAAATTTCACAAATATTTTTCTAAAATCAATATTAGGTGAAATTAAACATAGTAATGTACATTATAAATTTTAAAACTACTCACAAATAATTCAAAACACATAAAAAATCTTTTTTATAACATAGAAGGTCCAATTATTACGTCACTGCTATCAACTCATGTGAGAAATGTTCATACAAAATTAAGAAAATTCTTATATTCCATATTTAGGTAAAATTTGAAAGTCTTAGCTTTTAATCGGTTGTAAACTTTTTGCACATTATACATATCGTTTTTATTTTATCGTTTGATACTTCTCATTTTATATGTATATATGTACATGGTAAATAAACTAGAAATATATAAAATAAATCGTTCAATATTTATCTGATAGACGAGGTAACTGTTTTTACTATTTATTCTAAATAAATTATAATTATAATAATAACTATATATATATATGTGTATGTATGCTAATGTATAAAATGAATCTTGACATAAATTGCCTTCATTCAATGTATAGTCGCAAAATGCAAGATTTTAATGGTCTAATTGATAGGACATGTTATGATGATTTATTTTTAGTTTATTTATTTTTATAGACATTTGTTCTGATATATTCTTATATGTTTGTAATTTTAGTGTAACTATTTTTATTATAGCAATTGTAATTATAATTGTTTCAAATCAAATTATTTATTTATTTATATTGTCTATTTATTTAGGGAAGTTCTATTTTTTAAAGTTATCCTATATTTTTTTGGTATAAAACTATAATATATTATATAGTAAGCACAATGTGAATTTCTTTCAAAATTCTCTTCAAATTATTTTTATTGTAAAATTAAATTATAGATATAATTAATTATTTTTCATATTAATATGAATATTTGTTGTCAAAAAAATTGTTGAAAGACAGTTATAATTTCTTATTTCTATGCCTATATAACATGAAATATGAAACCATTTTATAAAAATTATATTTTAAGGTCGTGATATTTATAAAAGACGCTCTTTTTTATAAATATATTAATAACATTTTTACAATTATCAATAATAAAAAGGTGGTTTACCACTTGCTTTTTCCTTACAAAATGTTATGTATTATTTATATTCAGAAAATAGAGAAAATATAGCTCCACTATCTTTATTAAAAATTTTTACAATTCTGCGCTTCATCAATTTTTGCGATACTGCAACATGTAAAATAAATATTTTTCATTATATTATAATTTATTAGAAAATTGTGAAATTACGTAATTACGTATAAGTAGCATACAATGTTTTATTCATTTCTTTAAGATTGTAAATATTGTTCGATATTTTTTCCTTTTTATAATGGTTTATACTTGTCTTATTTTTCGTATCACTTTTATTTGTGTTGATTACTTCGTATTATAGAAATTGAAGCATTTTCTTGAGGAATATATATGTTATTTATATACTATTGATATTATGAGGCCAGTGATATCTATATACTCCAATGTGTTATAAATTGCGGATCAAACTTTTCAAATAATTAAAAATCACAACATCGAGAAATTTATTGTTTAGGAAATTAAAACCCATTTATAAATCTTATCGCCATTATGCTGATAAAATTATCCAAAAGTATAACGAAACCTCTTGCATGTGTTTTCTTATAGTGTAAACTTTATTCTCCATCTTCTTCGGAGCACTAAAAACACAAAGGTGACAGATTAGCTGACAAAAGCAGGCCTCAACGGGTGATTAAACTGTTTTCAGGGGAACATTTTTGGGTGACAATAAATTTCTATCACACTGACTGGTCAGCAATCAGTTTTGACACGAAATTAATTTCCTGCAAATCGCGCGCAATTCCAATCCGCTAATTAATGCCTTTCTTTTTCCGCTGTGTCTGGAGAAATCTATAGTTTAGTATAAAAAACAAACAGTAAGGAATATCATGAAACTGTATGGAGTAAAAAAAACAAATCCGTATATTCTTCACTTCATGATTGTTCAACACGCAATAGTGAAGTATATATATAGCTATTATTAAATGCAAATATTTAAAATCAGTTATTTCAAGACTTGTCAAGATAAAGCTATTAACTTTAAAAGTCACTATTTTAAACAGAAATATTCCTTGAAAGACGCGACATGTCGTCATCGAATAAAACATAAATAAAAACGTTAGAGATTTAGTAACTAGTTTTACTAAGTAACTTTATTAAACGATTTATAAATAATATAATATAACATATCTGTTTTTAGCATAGATATACTTATATAGTATTGTAAATTGATATTACAAAAGTACCTCTATGGCAAAATATGGCAGCTCCCAAAGCTGACTACCACTTTTTCTTAAAGTGCAGAGGTGAATGGTGAAGGTAAAGGGCCTGCATTGCAGGGGCATTTAGTTATATTTTAGTTTATGATATTTTATTCGGAATAACTTAAGCATTTTATTTTAAATATTTTGTTGTTTTCAAAATATACAATCCGACAAAACTATAGAGTTAATGATACAAAATTGCACCTTTCTTTTTTATTTGACCACTTATATATTGTAAGAGAACGAACCGCGACATAAACTTTAATGTTTTCCGATGTTATAGAAACAATTCATGACGCGTATATACTGCAGTGGAGTAAATTTAAATTTTACAACTATATAGATATTGTTTAAAGAATGATATAATATGAATTTTGTTATATGATAATGCTAATTTTTAAAATAATTTACAAACAAGTTTTTAAATTTAAATATATTTTGATTTATTAAGCTTTTTTGTTTAGTTTTATTTATAATTTATTTATTATTTATTTATATATTTATTTATATATAATCAATTAATTATATTGGTAAATATAGTGATGATCCATTATAAAATACTATAACATATAAACTATAATACAGACTTATAAAACATAGGTATATATGTATATATAATCCATACTATACATTCGACATTATTTCAAGGCCCAAAATGTTGAATAGCATTCGATTAGGCCCCATGAAAAACGGGACCTATTTGATACTTATGGGCCCAATAGACTAATATAATGTATATAAATGGAGCGCATTCAACATTTTGGGTTGCATTCAATATTTATGTTAGGCTCCATTCGATTTGTAAAAATATAAGGTTATTTACTTTTAAAAGTATAAAATATGTAATCAGTACCTAAGGTATTGTAGTAAGGTTAATAATATCTATACCATATGTAAAAGTGCAAATTGTAATGATTTCCCAATATATAAATAAGTTCCTATATACCATATACCTTAGTGTTCCAGAATTGAATAATATTTCTAAATAATGTATTATTATATGTTAGAATATATAACAGGAATACGCATATTTTTTAAACATGTTTATATGATCACATAAACTAACAATTAAGATGTCATGTATATAATGAAACCTTGGAATGATGCAGCTGACTTCATTGGCAAAGTAACATAAATATATAGCAATATATCAATAAATGTAATTATAATAAATCTATTTAGCAGGAGGTTAAATTAAAACTGTTGTCCGCACAATATAACAGGATGGTATAATAATATATAGTAATTTTATCGGTTAGATTTAGATTTAATTGAGGTCAAAAGAATTGCGATAAAAAAATGAGCATTAGTCAATTTCGCAACATTATTTATAATTAAGTTTTATAAATATATAATTGCTGAAATTATCGACACGTTGTGTCACGTTTTATTGTGAAATATTTAAAATAACATACTTAATATAAATTTTATAAATATATTTGTATATGACAATATAATATAGACCATAGTTGTTACTAAATTTTGAATCATTTTGACTATATGCATATTTAAATTGTTAGTAGGCCCTATATATACTTAACTTAACTTATACACGTAAGTATATTATAATAGTCCGCCATTGATGGATTTTACTAAGTTATATATATTCATCTTTTATAGCAAAAGTGTTATTAATAAAAATAATAGCAATACATTATTTTTTCAAAATACATTTTTTAGTTGTACATAAAATGGGAACCAGAGGCTCTATCGAGATCTATAGCTGTCTGCCTTGTATAGATAAAATTACATTTACAATAAGCATACCTTATGCTATTACAGTATAATAATTATAATGTTTACAATATGATGTATATAATTATAAAAGCGCTTTCATATATAAAACATGGTCTTTAAAATAGTAAAATATTGGTACAATAATTGTATAGTTTAATCAATATTTTTATAATAATAAATATAGTAAAGAATGTATGTTTACACAACTGGAATGAATGTCATAACAAATGAAAATCACATGAATGACATGTTATAATAAATATCTATACATCAGATAAAGGAGCAAAAATGTATAAGTATGTGTGTCACATATAATTTGAAGAAAACAAATTAAAATAATTGTTCCATATATATAGTTGTAGTCTATTTTACATGAATAATAAATATTGTAGGTGTCATAAGTTTATTCTATAGTATTTCATTTGGAGATAGTTTGTCATTATAGTTTGTCAAAAGTCATATATAAAAATGTGCCTGCTTGAAAAATTGAAAATATTAAAAAAATTAGACATTACAATGAAAATATAATTTATTATACGCGTATATTATAAGATAGTATAATTGAAAAATAGATGGGAAAACTCGCGTAATGTCAACATATGCTTTTTACCCGTAGATTATTTAATCGACCCTCATTTCTTTCAAGTGTTATGCTAAGTAGGTGTGAGGACCACATTGTCTATTAACTGCCGATTATTGGATTCGACCTATGATGCCCGCCGATGGGGAATTCCTCAGCCTGATCGGGCGTCGACACAACATAATCTCAAGCTTATGAACGACACTAGTTAAGTAATCCTTATTTTACGTTTTGTCATTGAATTAAAATATTGGCCATCATTCGACTATTCAGAAAGATAATAATCGAAAGATAAACCCCAGAAACGGGATTCTAATATAATAGTTTAATTAAAACTCAAACTGGCCACACTATTATATATGCGACTTCTTAATTGACTTGGTTTAAGTCAACAACCTGGCTATCTACTATCCGACTATAATATACAGCACAACTCTTTTGAAGTGTAAAAAATTAAGTGTGAGAGGTTTGTCTTCTCGCGACTGCGGCCTCGCCCCGACAACACAGCATAATGGACCATTGTGGTTGGGTTAGAAGCGGGCGCAGACTGCAGGACTGGATTGTCTGAGTGTGTGTCTGTGAACAAGATGGGCTGGACATGAACAGATTGCCCGAAGCAGATTCCTTTTCACTTAAGGAAGGTCCGGCTGAGATAATCGACAGGGGGCCGCATATGGAAAGTGATTGTTGCATAGGGGTCAGCTATATGTATGTATTTACATGGCAGCTTGCTTGATCGTGTGTGCAAGAAATTTGAAAAGTAAAGAAAAAATGGGAGCATTATGGTACGACCGAGAATAACGAATAATAAATAGACAAACTCATTTTCCAGTATGCTTTGTGTTAACATTTTTAAATGGAAGCAAAAAAATATATAATCGTCTAAGCAAAAGGTAATGTATAGTAAAAGGAAGTGAGGGTTTAGGCCCGATAAACTTATATCATAATATGCCATTATATAGCCAGAATTTCGCATACCAAACGGAAAATATGCAAATGTCTATAAAGACAAACACATTCCGTCTTCAAGAAGAAGTTAAAAACACATAGTACAACCCCTGCGGATGGGAGGAAAAGATGGACGTGCAAATCCAGCGGAACTGGTGGTTAGTCGAGGAACAGGTCGAAAAAAGACGACGGAAGCGACTCCAGTGATGTCCTTATATGTGGCACCGGATGTCAAAATCGCTGACACGCGGCGCTCTCTATACCAGTCCGCTGAGACAGCGAGGCAGATATATTATTTACTTCAAGGCAAAGTTAGTTTACAAACATTCTTCTTTCGACTAATATACCAATTGGAAGAGAAGAGAATCCGGAGTTGCAGAACAACTTCGACGGCCTTTTCCGTTGAAGAACAACGCAAAATCACCTAATCCCGTGGAGCTAACTTCCAAGGTGTCACTTTCACACTTCCAGAGTTCAGATCAACTGCTTTAATTATATTACGGTTCAACATATAGCTATACACTGATAATGTATATAGTTAAGCCATTTCAAGACGTAAATATAGACTACTTAGAAGTGAAATCGTTGAAGGATAAATTTTATGCAATTATAGCCAGAGAGAGTCAAAAGCAATCAAAAGTAGCAGAAAAACTTAGCTTTAACCGTGCGGTCGATTAGACCAGAAATGTAGATGGGAAATAGCGGAAAGGTGGAATAATTCTTTGACCCATAGCATAAAGGCGAGAATTTGATTTAAGGTCGACTGGTCTTTTGACATTTTAATTTTATATACTTATTACACTTCGAAATACATGCTTTATACGGACACTGTTTATTATTTGTTAAGGCTTTATGATATGTATTTAATATATAAAATAAAGGTATTGCCTGAAAAGCAGGCTTTAAATAATTCATTTTATATATTTTAAGAAGTTATTATCCATAAAATACAGTTATTAAAAAATGGCGCGGCTATTTTAAATTTTAGTTACAGTTAAATAAATTTGAATATCAATTTATTAACTATTATATACTACTCCTACTCACCTTTCAGCTAAAACGTTTTCATAAAATGTGTAATACAAACTGAATTTAAAATGCTAAGCTTACTTTGTTTACTAAAAATATAGGGTAATTAAGAAAAAATAAACGAACTAATAAAAACAACAAACGTCAAAGGAAATGAAGCAATTAACTCCTTCATTTATTTTATATAAAAAGCAATAACGATTTCACCTGTAGCTTTATAATATACCGCGACTTCCCTTACACACGTTTGTACAAATGCATAATATATATTTATTGCAACGTTAGCATAGCAGAGAATTATATATTTCAACTTTTTTTTAATGCAAAACCGCTTAAATAACCGATACGTCTGAGATAATAGCTGATATTCTTCGCTAACGTCATATATATGTAATTAAGTCTTTAAGAAACATCTCAGATTTTGAAACAATATATTTTCAAAGAGCAAATAAGATTTCCACAGTTCTCAGCAGGAAATCGGTAATCAGAATTTGAGGAACCGACGGGAGATCTCTCCTTCACGTTTATTATACTCACGGTATAATATATGTTATTCTTTCTTTGTTTCTATATACAAAGAGACAATCAACAGATAGACTATATACAATGTAGCTTGAAATTTAATCCAATTTAAGAAGACATGTTATTTGCTATAGTATGTGGTCGCAAGTGGAGGTCCTATTATTACATTATTATTAAAACTGAATTTAGATGTTGAGAATATTTTCCAACTGAATTTCCCTGTAAACAATATATAAATACTGTAAACTGTAACTTGTACAATTTTGTGGCAAATAATTACTTTTCTAACTGTATATAATGAATATGCAGGGAATATAAAAATCATATAAACTTTAGTAAAATATACATATAGTTATAATAAATATTTTTAATTAAATTTAGAGATAATAAATTGATATGTATAGACTCACACTCAGGGAATACTTTAAGTTTATATAGTAGTAGTCCATGCTCACACTGCTAAAATTATAGAGTATACTTCTAATAATATTATCATATAGGTATAATAAGTTAGTAAACGTGAAACCAAATAGGATTTCTTTAAACAATTAAAAAATATACCATGATATAAAAAGTAACATCTCATAAAAATGCGATTGAATAGTTTATTTAATTTATGTAACTTTAACATTTCTGAAATGTTAATTTGACAATTTTTTCTTTTAGATCAGTTATCATTTATATATATATATAGTATTTACTTAATCAATATTAATCAATATAAATTTTTTATTTGCAATTTAATGGTTCTTAAATATTTTAGTTTGAACAATGCATTGCTCTGAGTTATGTTAGGTGGTAATCTACACATTATGTTAATCTAAAAGATTTTAAAACTATCAATAAACTTTTTGGCATACTGAAGTTTTTATCTGATTATTTTATTTTTTTCAATTTTGTAAGTGCCCGATTCTATGTATTGCTCTTTTTCTATGATTAAATAATAACCTAATAAATACTATAAATTCATATCATAGTTATTATTACCATAATTAAAATAGATAAGTATCACTATATTTAATAGCAGTTTGATTATAACTGAACTTTGTCATATAAAATATATATTTAACACATTTCTTCCCATAACACGAACAAAAGTTTCCCGAAAGAATTTTAAATGCTATATAATCAAAAACATAATAAAAAATTCATTCAATTTTTCTACACCTTTATTTCCCGGATCCTCACCTATCATAAAAAATGTAATTAGAGGGGCGGATCTCTTAAGGTGTTCGAAAGTGTGCCCTTCATGAAATAAACTTTTGACGGGATGATGTAACCAGCTCTCGTGAGACCGCTAAATTGCATCACATAGTCAATGGAGGGAAATTCGTGTAATTGGCCCACACCTAATTTTGTTATTATTGTTCTCGTGTCTTGTAATCAGTGAACTATGTGTGGCGTCGGTACAATATATCATTAAGATTAAATTTTCCTGTTTTTTTAAATAAAATTTCTTAATTCTGCCAACTTTTTAAATTAGGCTATAGTTTTTACATATAACTGCGATGAAGAGGCTAAATGCTTGAATGTAAAGTTACCGTCTTTTTGAGTGATTTTATTCGATTACCCTTTCAACTATTTATTTAAATAATTATTAAAAAATACCTATTTCAGCGAACTATAATGCAATGGTCACGATCATAATCTAATGAAATAAGTATTTTTCACGTTTATCACTTCGTATAAGAAAATCATATACTAATTTCAAAAAGAGTAGAATATAAACTATGTTTTAAATAACAACTAATTGTGTAGTCTTCATTTTAACGTTTTGCGGGTAACAATATGTTATTTCAAGGTTACAGTTTGGGGTGGATCCATGATTTTACCTTCGGATATTTACACTGCAACTATAACAATTTAAATGTACAATTTTAAAATATACTTCAAATAGATATTTCACAATATGCATTTATTAATGACACAATATAAAATTGTATATTTTTTACAAAAAACTGTTCATTACGAATGTTTTTTAAAGTTGAAAAATTTGGATAAAGTGAAGGATTAATTTCCAACGGATAATATAATATTGACTAATTTAACGTGTTACAAATTGAATAAAAAATTAAATTGGAAACAGGAACTTATCGTTCGAATTTGTCTAAACCTTATAAATGTTAATAGGCATTACAAACATAGAAATATATGAAGGGGAGTTAATATCTTAATAATTTGATTATTGCATACAGTTCCACATTTTTATTTTGAACAATAGATGTTAATAAATAGGTCCTGGATCTTGTTTTGTCACTGCAACATATTGTTTGAACTCTTTAAAAACTGATAATATTTCCAACTATACATTTAATTAGTGTACATTTTTACATGTCTTCATAATTTTCTGAAGCTGCAATAATTTGTGTAAAACACCAAAATAAGTGGTAATCTTTCTCCGCCAACTTTCACGAAAAGGAATTTTCGAATCCGATAAGATTTATTCAAAAGAAGGAAATAAAAAACCTTAACTTTATCAAAAGTACAAAGCATTATCTGTGTAAGCCCAGTTGTTTTAAGTGTTATAATTAAATATCGAGTATATAGAGGAGCACTTTTCCATGTTTCACCAGTGAAGGTTAATCAAAATAGATGTATCAAAAAAGTACTATTAGCTCGCTAAAATTAGACAGATTGGATATCCCATCACCCAATTGTATACCAATTCTTCTTAAACTGAATAATCTATATTATGTACAACATTACCTATAACATGATTATCATATTCTAAATAGAAAAATATACTTAAATTCGTACTCATTTGATATATTTTAAAAATCAATAAAGAAAATAAACAATCCCATTGACGAAAATAGAATTCGTTTAACTCAAACCGTGTTATATCCCAAAAAGAGTACAAAATGATATCAAAACCAAAACGAGTTGAGTATATAGCAAAGTCACTCAATGTGACCGATTGACTTTATACCAAAAAAATGATTGTGTACTATGAATACCAAAACAGTGTGCAAGTGTTCAATACGATTAAAACTATACAATGTTTACATACTACAATATTATGTACAACTTATGCATTAGTGACAAAATTCTTCTAGATGGAATGTTGCAAATCTGACATGACGTTTGGCAAATGTTATATTATATAGTGTTCATTGGATGCCATTATTGTCAAGTATACATAATAATAAATTAATTCAAATGGCAACAACAAAGTGTGGCCAAGTAATAGCTCTGAATAGGGCAGATATAAAAATAGAACTGTACACATTGTTTTGAGTATATAAAACATAAGCAATAACAGTTTATTTTCAATATTATAGCATAGTGCTCTGCATTAGATATTGCAAGAGTGACGTCAAACAATAACTGTATGATATACAGGTGAAATCGATTCACCGGACACCTTCAGAGTAATGTCTTATACACTGAACCGATGTTGACAAGTTGTATAGTGATCAAATAAATAAAAGCGATGTTTATTATAGAAGTATTACCACGCATGACGTACCTCTCTTATACTCTGTCTCTCTCGAAACATACAGAAAGTATGAATTGTGTGAACCATTACATAACGTGCTCCCCCAATAATTTAATGAATATAGAAAGAAAAAATATGTTTCAGTATACTATATAGCTACTAAAATTGTACGATGTTTGGTATTTCAAAACAATGTCAGCCAATGATGAAAAGTACCGAGGAAATATTCATAAATGATCGTAATTTAAATTAAACCAAACTATTAAAAGCTAAATTCAAATACCTATTTTTAGACAATATCAAGCTGATTTAAATACCATTGGTCATCATCAGATAGTAAAGTTAAATAATTCTAAATTTAAAAAATCTAATACTGAATAAGAATGGCATATTACTGAATAAGAAATGTAACGATTATACGTTAAATGACCATATTAATCAAAATAGAAAAACTACCTAAATAACACTACTTCCTAGCGTTGCCATCACAAAATACAAATTAGTATTTACATTGCTAAAGCAACAATGTAAAGAACATCTTCGTTTTAAACATTTTGTTGAAGAACGATTGACGTATGGCATTATAGTCAATAAGAATAGCAAACATTCAAAATATTAGTAAAAAAATTTCAGTGATATAAATCAGAAAAATACATTTGTATATAACTAAGGATATGAATAATGCATGTTGTTCTATTTTTTACTAATACTATCAATTATAATTGGTTGTACAGTTGGTTGTGCAGCATTTATCGATGTTCGGGAAGTTGGTAATTACGGACTAATATTGGTCATTCTTTCCAACACTGGCATTCTCGAGCATTGCCACTGATTAATTAGTATTGATTTGATAATTAAATCATATTAATATAATACAATATCTTTCAAAACTAATCATTTGTGTATTCATTCGAACTTTAAATTTATTGATTACTTATACAGAATATACATATCACAGAACAAAATTACATTATGAACAACTAGGCCAACATTAAAATGAAGAATTCAGTCACAATAATTGTCATAGTTGAAAAATTAAATAAAATTTATAATTTACTTCTAATCTTTCACATTATCACTCAAAACAACATAAAACTGTATAAAGTAAACAAATCAAACCCTTATATTCCAATACCAATATACCTTCTTTTAAAAAAATGTGATATGACATTATGTGGTTGAAAATCTTCATAATAATGCTTAAAAGTCTTCTGGCCCAGTGTACAAAAGAAGTTCCATTTAAAAAAGCAATACAGTTGACGCGGAATATATATAACCATCTAAATCTTTACCGAGTTTCATAATTTAAGAATCACAAATGCAACTTGTATCGCCAGCCAACAAGAGAAAACAACTGCGGACACTATATTATGAACAAGACGCTGTCCGCCATTTTTACTGTGCAAAACAATCCCCTAACTAAATACATTTAATCGAAAAACAAAAAAGGACAAAATGTCATCGTGTTATTTCAATCGGACTTGATAATGAGACCGATTTTATTAATATAGGCATCTATATCCCTTTCTTTATCAAATTATAGTGCTAAGTAAAATTTTATAAAACTCTATAAATATATGTTACCTACCAATCTGCCTTAAAACATTAAAGAGGTAGGTGTAAAATATCCTTTTCCTACAGAATATTATAACAAGGCAATGAATAACTGGACACTGAAAAAATTTCTCAATTTAAAGAGTAAAATTGAGGTTGAAATATGTTTTTAAAAAATTTCTAATTTAATCCTGTCCGTTTTATTACTGAAAATAGCTTAACCTTAGATAGTACAGTTTGTCCAACCGACAATTAATTTTATCAAAAACAAATCAACTAAAACACACCAATTGTTCGCATAAAACTAAAATAGCGCGCCTCTGTCAAAATTGAATCAATCTCAGACAAACTATTGCATAAACACCAATTCATCGCGTCTTGTTGATAATATTATCGAGAGGTTGAACTGTACATCCCTGAGCTGTACACTTCTTTATTAGTCGACATCACCCTCGGAGTTGGGTCGTGAATTGGAGGAGGAAATGGTCCGGATTCGAGTCCGGCGCATAATGTCACACACGGGCAGTAGCAGTGGCGAGCTGAGAATCTCACCGCAGGTGGGCCGCTGTGTTGGGTCTTCACTCAGCAGCCAGCGTATGAACTTACTCTGTGAAGAGACAGGGAGAGGTTTCAGTTAAGAATTAATTTAATAATGTCATTGATACATTTCAGATTAATTATATTGCATAAAAGATACAAGCTTATGTTGCCCACTAATTCATACAACATAGATTCTCAGAGTCGCCCATCAGTATTATTTAGCCTATTTTAATTAATTGTAATTGTACAATGTGATTATATTTTTTATAATTGTATAAAATGCACAGTAGAGTTATAATAAAATTAAATAAAAAGAATTATACTACTTTAAGAAGTAGTATAAGTATTTTCATCGCAAAAAACTCAAATCGATAATTTTTTAACTTATTTGTGTAAGTTTCACAGGTTATAAAACATAAATATTTATTATTCACAAAATACAAAAATTATTAATTCATGAATGGTTAACAGATTTCCCTTTAATCAAAATTTGATAGTCTTGATGAGATATTGTAAAAATAACAAAACATTATTTTTATTTTCTTAAAGGTTATTCAAAAGTAAGTTCAATTTTTTTTAAAATTAACTACGATTCTTTTTAGGAATCAATAGTATTTTTGCATAAGTTAAAATATATTGCAATAATTTAATGGCAATATATAAATTCGAAAATAATTTTAATATTTGTTCAAACCTGATGATGTGTAGTTGTTCTATTATTAAATTATTTTAAAAGTAACTTTTAATTAATAACTACATACCGTCACAAAATTTTTAATGATAATATTTCACGATTTTGTGCGTTAAGTTTTATATCGAACACTTTTTCCCTTTTTCTCTGGATAACTTTAGTTATTTAAAAATTTGTACTAAAAGGCGATGATGCTTGTTCTAATTAACTAGTAATATAAACGTTCAGTGGTGGTGAAATTATTGAACTATATTGATTGATGTGTAAATACAATTTCAATTATTCAAATTTGAATTATAATATTAGCTACCAAAATCAATGACAAAAATCCATATATTTAAATTTACAGTTATAGATTTAAAAAGGCATACTTAAATATATATGCACAACTTAATTAATGAGTATACTTAACTGAAAAATAAACAATTATTTCAATACAAATTTATATGGATTAAAACAAAGCTAGAATAGAAAGAAATAATCTAAACAGATTGAGAATCTAGTAAACACTATTAATCTGTAAAATGTCAAAACATATAAAATAAAAAATGATAATATTAAATTCAAATAAATACAAGGAACAGAAGTAATGGATAGTGTTAAGGAGGTAGACGGAATAAAGTAGAGTAAGTACGTCATCAAGTACAATAATGAACGTGATGACAGAAAACATAGCTAAGTTTCTATAATTACATCGACTAAATTGTCAAAATTTGTAGCAGAATAGAAAATGCAACCTATCTTAAAAATATAAAAACAATAAAATTCAATACCATTTTTTAAATCTTGCTATCAGTTCACTTCAAATAAAAATTCGACGTAACTCACTTCTTCACCGTTATCTCGTTCAAAGTCGGCAGGTAGCTTTTGATTCTTGGCATCGGTGAGGGTTGTAATCCGCTCCATTACCGTACCGAATGAGATCATAAGCTCCATGAAGATCAAACCCATCGCATAAATATCAACTTTATGATCATAGGTTCTGCCTTTGCGCTGAAAATACAAGTTTTTGTAGGTATGCAAATAAAGTATAAAAATATATGTAAGTATACTACTTTAAAATAGTGAGTAGTGTATAATATTATAACAGAATATTAGAATCAAACATATAAATATACGCGTCACATTAGATAAAAATATCAAATCAATAGCCTAACTAAATGACGTATGATTATATTTGTTATCGATTAAATAGAAGAACGTAAAGGAAAGGTGTTGACGACATAGTAAAGTGAACATATAAGTACAACGTAGAAGCCAATACCATAGAGCTGTGTAATTACATTAACAGGACAATCCCAATACTGCCAACTCAAAAACGCCACAAATGGAGATTTTTAGAATTAGTGGGGGAGAAAACATAAGTGCCCGAACATATTATAACAAAGAAAACCAATGACTATAAAACGTGTCATGTGACACTATTCATTCTGTTGACAATACTATGCCACATGCTTAGGCAGAATTCGTTACACAAAAACAGCACTCAGACGCGATTATAAAGTAATTCAAAAATATTATACTGATCCTATATATACGTGTATGTAACAGAATGTTATTAGTTCCACTTGCTTGATCTATAATATATATTTTTAATTATTTGGATAGAATACATAGAAATGATAATATACTGCTATTAAACTATACATTAAAAAGCAATCCGATATTATTTGAAAAATCTCTTACAGCAGTAAATATAAAAAAGGTAATTTAGGCTATTAGGACAAATTTGCTCATGTTTCTCACTTTAAAGACTTCAATAAAAAACACTCACGTTTCTTCAATACCGTAACCTAAATATTAAAATGTATTCAATTATTAAATTGCTGTAATATATAAATATCAATATTAATAAACATTTCAATGTTAAAACAAAAAATACTTTCAAAATAAATGTTATGTCACTTTCTTTTATCATATTATAAGAATCGATTAATTTTTTTACCTGAATAACAGAATTTCATATACACAAATTCAAAATCAACAACACCTATGGTTCGTAAACCCAGTGAGGACACACATTGAAAATATATTCAATATATTTTGCTAACGCTTTCTATAGATTTCGTTTTGAAGAACACAAAGTTAAATAGACAATTTCCAGTTTTAGGTTTCTTAAAATACCAATAAATAAGTAACAATAAGAAATAACAATTTTTAATAATGTACTAATTATATAGCTAAAAACTTACTTTAAAAATCAAGCTTTTACACAAAATGAAATGTTCATGAAACATATACGTATAAACTATACTGTATATAGCCACGATACGTATACTATACCGCATACACAGTCACATTTTTAATGACGATTACACAACATATAATACTACTTTCTAGTATTTATAGTATGTGTAATTGACCACAGTACTAGAAAACAATAAGTGGATAATCTTCCAATGGATTATGTCAGCCAATATTCATTAGCTTCATGGTCCTCAGAGCATCCTGACACAATTACCAACCAGAGACAAATGGTATCCGAACCTGCCCCCCATTTCACATCGGCAGTCGATAGCAAGTAGCAACCCATTTTTTGAAATGCCGTACTTCATATATTAGATGCGTCATCTCACCTGTTCCGGACTCATGTAGAGCGAGGTACCCGCCTCCCTCGTATGACCACGATGCCGTCTGGAGGCCACAGCAGTTGCACCCCCCGAGGCCGCTGCCCCCCCAATCACAGACTCCTTCTCCATGAGTGAGGTGGCCAATCCGAAGTCCACTATGCGGATACGCCGGTTGGCATCGAAGAGGATGTTGGAGGGCTTGAGGTCCCGGTGCATTAGCTCGTTGTCGTGGAGGTAGCCCACCGCGTCCACTATCTGGGCGAACATGTCGAACAATTTGTCCCGTTCTGTAAGTCATGAGTGGTAATGAGATTGTTGTGAGTTTGTTAACAAAGCAGAGGAGTAGAGTAGTGCTAAACGGTGGCAATTTACATTATTTCTACTGTTCTGTGTTAACTTAATGCATCGTCAATTTATTGCGTACTATTGTAATAACCAATTGTATGCAACAATGAACAATGTAATACTACTGACACGGCCGCGTAATGTAATTTGAAAACAGCATTTGAATACATTTTTGCTATATTATTATTATATTAAGTCAATAAAGTATCAGATCTGACACTTGCCTGATTTAATATACAGACTAATCATAAATTAAATCGACTCATTTGTAATATTCAATTGATAGAAATGTAAATACGGTTCTCATTATTTTCACGACAGTATACGTTGATTAGTTGTAACCGAAATTATATTATATTTAAAAGAATATTTACAATATTAATAACGCAATGCAATAACTATAATATTACGTTTCACGTATTCAAACGGTCGTCTAACTTTGTTCATCGATTTAGTGTAATCAAATAGTTTATTGATATAAATTAAAATTGAAGGTGAAAAGTTTTTCTGCTATCAAATAATTATGTTTTATTTGAAGCATCCAAATGTACAGTCCAGCAATGCAGCCTATAGTATACAATCAATATTCATAGTTACTATAACTCGAAAATTTAGGTTGTAGTTTAATATTGTCACAAATCGATAATTGTACTGTGTTATGTATCATGTCGTGCTCCATCAGGGTTGAAAGGGAAACAATTATTTTAAGCAATAAAAATAGATATGTACCGAACTATACAAACAGTCTATATAATAAAACAACTTAATTTCCATAGCTGCAAGATAACAAAGTACCGCTAATGGGGTACCGTGTGCCTAATTAGTTATAATGTACAATTGATAAATACAATTTGATGTACTAGAAACAATGTACTGTTTTATTTTTTCAATCGCCATAAACTAATATGTTCAAGATAATAAATAATACATTTTAGAAAAAGATTTACTAATCAGGAAAAGGTAATATATATATTCTATGCGTAGTATATTCCAGTCTGTAAATTCGAATAAAGTCTATATTATGTAATTTACAAAAAATAAAAAACTTCATTTCAATTAATGTAATTAACAGTTAGCAAATGATTAATTATTATTATATAAAATGAAACTATCAGTTTCAGTTTTATATATTAACTAGTCCACTTATTTTACATGTTCTAGAAATTATAATCAGAACATGTGTAATTTTCAATATAATTAATATACATAAATTAATTGACCCTTGAATAGCTTATAAAGAATAGCGATTTTGGGGTTATGAAAGCCCTAATTTTGAACAATAAAATACTACATTAAAATTATATGATATAAAATAATCTAAGTACCTTTAGAACTATGGTATTGCCTTTTTTAAGGAAATATTCCTGCCTTTGGTAAAAGAATTGTAATAAATAACATAAACCAGCATATACCTGGCCGCTCCTTATTAACCACAAGCCAGCCCCGAAGACTCTCACGGCGACACAACTGCATTTGGATGTAGAGATACAGCTGCTTGGGCCCCTCCTCCACCTCCTCAGTAACCCGCGCCAGAGACGACGAAACCCCCTCTCCCGCTGATGACCCGGCACTGGTCCAGGGCCTGCCGGCGGCGACCTGGGAAGATGGCGACACCGATCTTGCCTCACTCCGCTCGAACACGATCTCAACTGAGTTCTGCCGGCGGAATTGATGCTGTTGCGGCGGCGACGAAGACAACTTCTGTTCACCGTTTTTCTTCTCCTCAGAAGGAGTAGCTGCTGGCGACGTAGAGGCGGAGTTTTCAAAAATGATATCGAAGGAGACGGAATCCTCGGGCCGGTTGGGTAGCGACATCTCCTCGCTCAGGCCGGTCCAGATTGCATTTTCCACACCTCCACTGTCGGTGGTCGCGCTCGGTGAGTCTTTACGCGGTGATTTACGCCGACGACGAAGTGACACCTTCGAGCAGGAGTCGTCCCCGTTAATCTCCCTGGTGGAAGCACTAGGATCGATATCGTCATCGTCGTCGAAGCTCTCCTCTTCGTCGAAGCCATCTCCCATGGAGTGGTGATTGTTATCCTCAGTCTTGGTAAGCAGACGTTTGTCCTGGTCCTCTTGCCAGCCGTCGGGCGGCAGTTCAATCCAGGCCATGAAGTAGCGCACGATACCAGGATGTTCCAGGTTGGCCAGAGCTGACCGGATAGTAAGAGTAAGATTGCAATACGATAGTTGTATTAGTACACCATAGGTGGCGTATCGATTTCTTTTTGAAAAAATTCATTTCTTTAAAATGAAGCACGAAAAATTCAAGGAATGCAATAAAAAGAAAATAATAATATTGCGAAAAAAATGCTTTTTTATGTTTTTAACAAATTTAGCGATTTTTATGTTTCTAGACTGCTCCTACACACAGCAGCCATTTCAAAACTATCTATATTTTAGAACCTGAAATCGATTTCCTGAGCGAGCCTTTGATCCCTCCATTACATTGTTAGTAAATAAAATATGGTAGTACAGAACATTGTAATCCAACCAGTCAATATTCAAAAAAACTCGAAGCTGGCACCCACCCTTGACCTCGCGCAACAGCCGCTCCTTCGCATCGGGTGAATTGCGCACGCGCACCCGCTTGATGGCATAGCCGCACTTGTCCAGCCGGTGTTTGGCCTCGAAAACCACCCCGAACCCGCACCTCCCAAGACAGCGAAGGTGCTCATAGTCCATCTGATACCGCGACTCGAACATCGACAAGGTGGAGCCACAGGCCAGTGTGGAGGTCGACGAGGTGGAGGCCGAGGGGACCAGCGACACTTGGCTACCGGAGGGGGTGGTGGCGGGGTTGTTGCCGCCCCCTTGTGGGGGGAGTAGGGTGGCGGTGGCTAGGGCGTCAGGTTTCTGGACGTCGAGGA
>JAUZND010043877.1:0-20543 GCA_034780555.1 Coelogynopora nodosa | reverse complement strand
TCCCGCACGGGGCGGAAACCTCCAACATTCTGGTGGGCGAGACCGACTTCCTGACCACAAACATAGTCTGCCTCATCCGACTACACGAGGCGGTGGTCCTGCGCGACTTCACGGAGGTTCCCATCCCTACTCGATTCATCTTCCTGTTGCTGGGACCGGCCGGAAATGCCGACAAGTTCCACCAGATTGGTCGATCAATGGCAACTCTTATGTCTGACGAGGTGAGCGGGCATGTTTGAGACTGTCACTAATACTGCTCCGTGACTGATGTTCATAAATACAACAATATTTAAATAATGCTTTTTTACCTCAACTAACTCTCGACTCGTGTTGTTGTTCGCATGTTATCAAGTTGGCTGTGAACCCACAGAAGACTCAGATGTTTGTTGGTCAACAGCTTCTTATTTATGAAATGATACTGGTCTCCTCCTTTTCCTGTTTAGACGGTGCTTTTGACACGGTCTTGTCAAATGGCAATGCTGATCCTAAACATGAAGGCTTCAATGAAAATAAGCTGCTTGTGACAATATGACGTTATTCTTTGTCTATTTCCACCATAATTGAGGTTCGAGCAATCCATTCTCATCTGTAAATCAATGAAGCTACTATTCAGAGGGAGAGAGAGAGATTATTTCGAATAATAAAGGGCTGCAGTTATTGAAAATGAGATAAATAAATCACATAATACTGAAATGACGAGAGAGCTTGATCAATTTAAACGTCACCAACATTCGGAGCAAGTTGACTTTCAGAAAGGAGAAAAAAGCGTCATTGTCCAATCAGAATATTAGTAAGTTCTTTAAACTCTGTGTTATGTTGCAGGAAGCCAATGCCAGACTTAGTACAGCTGTCCAAAAGTTAGATATATTGTGGAAATATAAGTCTGCAATAGGTATGTATATATATATATATAATAGTAACAATGTCTGCATTAAATAAAGTTCCTATTATATGTTGATGTACACGTCATGATGTCACACTTGCTTGTTCCAATTACTGAATTACTGAATACATCATTCCACTTTGCATTTGATCGCGAATGGATTGTATTTTTGTATCATTTTATAAGTGTTTCAGTTAAAATAGTGAACATAGAAGGATCATGGACATCAGCTATATAATATAGAGTTGATTATTATTTCTGCATAAATTTCTACATATTATTAAAGTTACTACATTTTATAGTCGGAACCACTGATGCAATCTCAGCAATGTATTAAGAAATTTTTTAATTGAAGCATATATTATATGTATGTAATTATATAATATGTAACATAATTATAATTAATATGATATTTGGAATTTAATAGCCATGTTCAATCGTAATCAATGACCTCGTTTGACCCAAATATATCTCAATCATCTATTTTTTCCTATATATATATACATCACTGTATTATTAGACAGTAAGAATATACGCACCTATATACATATACAAAATATATTGTGTGTACCCATGGAATACAATGTTGTTAGCGAGATTTGTTCGAAATCAACTCTGTCTGAAAAAACAAATGAATTATTAACTAACACAAATATGAAAATTGTTGCAAAAAGTAAACCCGCTTGGCTTCAGTTAACAGTTAGCCGGTGTCAATTGCCCCGAACGTTTGACAGATGCAGACCTGTTCAATCCACAAATGTCAGACATCAAGTGTCTTTCTAGTTGAAATGACACCGTTATTTTTTAATTACTTTATTAAGATTGTTTAGACAAGTATTCTTTAAAAACTTTTTCAAGTGTGTTTTCTAATGCGACAGTCATTGTGTTTCTGCATCACTACTAACAAGTGTGAATTATGATCATGGTTGTTTCAAATTGTGAAGCTAATAGTGTTGTGTAATTATGACTACTCATGGAGCATTATTAGCCGTATAGTATACCCATGGTGTTTTTGTTTAATATCTGTCTACATTGATTGATACCTATTATAGAAAATACTTTGTATACAATAGTGTCTGAGAAAATGTCATTCCACTGCTCAATGCCACCAATGAACACAACATAAAATATGCCAGTATAGCAGTAGGTATTGACTGTTCGTGATTTCGACAAAATACGGTTCTTTATGTTGCTCGACTTTGTGGTAAATTTAATCTAAATAGTGAGACACACCATTGTTTAACAACATTGATAAATTATAGTGATTGGGTTGTGTTTCGAATTCAAATGACGATATCGAGACAATAAAATATTCCATCAATCATTTCATAGTTTTTTAATGTTTTCTTTATGATTTTCTACTTTGTTATTAATTTTCTACGATAAGAAAAAAACGAGAACAATAAATATGTTTTTTACTATGAATTGCACTGTTACTTTCATATTTTTATCATTACAGAACAGCTACTATTATTGTATAAAACGGCGAACATTTTTTGTTTGTTTATAACCTAGCAATATACTCTCCATTATCTATTTTACTACATTCTCATCTAAAAATAGACTATTTTTATTGTTTTTTCTTTTATAGTTATTCCTCTTCAATTTTTACTTTTGCAATCAATTCCGCTCAGTCTATGTCAACTCATTTAAAATGTTCTACTGTTCCATTATCAAACCTTCCATTTAATCTTCTATAATCAAGTCATATAACAGGCACAAAACCTTTGCAATATAGGCATAGTAGTATGTAAGAGGGGGGTCTAGGCCACCACAACTGAAATACCCCCACCCCTTCTCCTCACTCTTAAAATACACTCCTATAATATCTACTCGTCACTAATCTACTATTTTACGATCCATTCTTTGTTACAGTGTAATGTTCTATAATTTTACCTTGTACACTACTTATATATATTCCTTCTTGGTTTTCTGTATCTAGGTATACCGCGATGTCGCCTACAGGGCCCGCAATCGGGAAGATTTCCTCGCCGGTGTGGACGAATTCCTGAGCAACTGTACCGTCTTGCCACCGGGTGAATGGGATCCCACAATTCGCCTCGAGCCGCCCAAATCGGTCCCCAGCCAGGAGAGCCGTAAGACGGGTCCCTCGGTCAATTTGTCCGCCACCTCCGGTAATGGTGGTAATCAAGGGGGTCCGGGGGGGAACGGCGGCGGTGGTGGCGGCGGCATTGACGCTATTGACTCGCAGGGGAAGCTGACACAGGCGTTGACTTCGGTGGAGGAAGAGGAGGAAATTGATCCCTCGCTTATGCGTACTGGAAAGTGTGTGGTGTGGTGTGTCTTGTTGTTGTAACTGTTGTGTTGCTGTTTTTAGTTGTCTTCTGTAATGAGAAAATGTGTACGAAATGTTTAGATACAGTTAGTTATATATCATAAACATCATTTTATTTAAAAACGAGTACAAATTATACTAGATGTGATTGATACTATTTTCTGATTTAAAGGAAGTTATGGTACTGAAATGTGTAACGATTTATTTTTCTACTTTTAAAATTAAATTTTTACGAATTCTACTGTACGCATCGCTCGCATGGTATAATTTGTACTCTTGCATTTTTCAATGTTGCATATTGTAAAATTAAGTTCTTATTGATTGATACAATGCCATTGTGATTTGATTATCTTTAATCTCAACTGAAGAAGTTGTTTTACTGACTGATTCAACAGTTTATTAAAGTATAACAAACTATTTAAACATTGTTGTTTTCTAATAATTCATCATTTTTCAGATTGTTTGGTGGTCTCGTGGCAGATTTCAGACGACGAGCTCCTCACTATCTTAGCGACTTCAAAGATGCTCTCCATCCGCAGTGTTTCGCCTCTTTCTTCTTCCTCTACTTCGCCTGTCTCACACCAATCATCACATTTGGCGGTCTTCTATCAACGGCTACCGGCGGCTATTTGGTCAGTGGTCTACTCCTCCGTGTGTGATGGGAAAAATTGAAGGAGAGATGTTTAGTGGAAGAGGGATGTAGAGGGGTGAAAGTGGGATGTAGAGGGGTTGAAGTGGACAAATGTTGAATTCCTGGAGGGTTTGAAAGAAAGAAGTGTTGTAGAAAAAGGAAAGTAAGAAATAAGAAGTAGAACAGGGAAGTAAATAAAGTATAACAGGTGAAGCAAAAAATAAGCTGTAAAAATGGAAAGAATAATAATGTAGGTAACGAGGAGTTGTTGCTGAAAAGGAGAAATTTAGAGAAGAAATCTAGTATAAATGAAGACTCAATGAGAGGAGGCAGAGATGGAGGGAGAAGTTGGGGTTGCAGAATGAAGGAGAGGATGAATTATAGAAAAGAACAAGCGGCAAACGGAATAGCTGTTGAATAGAATGGAATGAGATAGTTGATTGCAGCTTCTTACTAGGAGGCTATAATACAGATTTCTCTATCAGGTCTACATTTGCATATTTATTAGTTAAACAATTATTTCTCTGATTTATTCCGTGTTACTTTAATGCCTTACACATGACTTTACTTTGAACAGGGCACAATCGAGAGTATTCTGGCTGGAGCAATTGTTGGAATGACGTATCATTTGTTCTCCGGGCAGCCAATGACTATTATGGGAAGCACTGGACCGGTACTTGTCTTTGAAACAATCGTCTTTGGAATGTGCAAGTGAGCCTACATGAGGAGTTGACATTGCAATCTCTTTGTAAATAGATAAATTTGCGGTGTTACTATAGGCTAGCTTACCATTTCAACCAACACAGGTTAAAACAATGATTTAGGTAATGCATGCTGTTTTTTGTGCATTTTATTATCATAAATTTCGAAGTAATTTATCAGCTATTACGAATACCATATTTTTTAATTAATAATTCCAATTGAAAATCATATTATAATGTGGCGTAAAATTAAGATGACAATGAAAACTATTGTTTTATGGAAGTAGCATTCAACACAGATAATTTTCTCGGATTCCATTTTTTTTAAACTTGTATGAATGAATATCATTAAATCAATAACTATATCGTCTCATTTAACCCTTTGTACGTGGAGAGGGATATACCAATTTTTTATTTAAATAAATGAAGTTTTTGATTGAACGATGTAATGTATGACACTGATTTATTTATTCGGTTGCTAAAATACTTTTATCTAATTAAAATGTTTTAACATACCAGAGAAATTGTGTTATTATTGAACTAGTTTATACCCCCACCTGGGTTTTCTTAATTGCCGATGATATTAGGAGCTAAAACTTTCAACATCAATAGAAAAAAAAGTATATCTTAAAATATATACATTTAGTTTAAATAATAACATTACTTATTAAAATAACCAGCAATTTGAAATAATACTCAAATCACATTTATACTACTTATGGCTTATTTATATAAGTAGTAGAATAATAAAAAATATACTACACTGTTATATATCTCGTGATCTGGAATCATATGCAAAAAGATTCTTATAGCATATGGGTCAATATAATTATATCATATATGGTTATTTTTTATGTGACTTTATGACGTAATCAGGTCATAAAAGTTATACTAATTTAAAAAAAAATTGAAATTAAAAATAGCTCGACAAGTCTTTAGAAGGTATCTATGTACCAAATATCAGCTTAATCGGATGGGATTTTTTAATCAGGGGGTTAAAATGCCCCTCCACTAAGCAAACCTTACAATATGTCCACGTACAAAGGGTTAAGCAATGTTTGTTTATATCTTATATTTTATAGAATATAGATTATATAAGTGAACAACATTTTTGAATGTCTTAAAAGCGCATTTTATTTATACTATTTATATATATATTATTAGATTAGATTTTGAATTGATAATATCAATCAATTAATGTTCAATTTGATTCAATAATATTTTGAATATGAACAATAACTTTAATTGAGTTGAAATGCTTGTATATCTTTTTTCAATTGTTTATTTAATTGTTATGTAAAAGTGAATTGTGTACAGCAGGGATAAATTTCACTACTTCTAGAATTATGAGATAGTAGTCAAAATATATAGAAAAAATAAACATTTAGAATATTTTTTCTAACCTGACTATTCTCTGTACAAAATTACAGAAGCATCGGATGGTCCTATCTGAGCTTCCGGATGTGGATCGGGATTTGGATCATGATTGCTCTGCTCTTTATGGTCATGTTTGACCTCAGCTTTCTGGTTCGCTTTATCACACGGTTCACCGAAGAATCCTTCGCTTTCCTAATCGCTCTCATCTTCATTATCGAGGCCTTTAAGAAGCTGATTCACATTCTGGAAGACTTTCCTGTTAACAGGTGTGTAACCGCATTATATTATATTAGTTTAATCGAAATATTGAAAAATATGTAATATGTACATTGTCATAAACGCCAGTAGTAAGGCTTATATTGATTCTGGTAAGACTGACTTTATTATTGCGTAAGACCCCAAATGCAGTTGTTATGTAATATTAATAACGTCAGTAGTAATGCTCGCCCAACAAGCGCGACGCGACTTTCCGCAATAAATGGAGTACATACTTTTCAATGTGCCGCCTATTTTCACTGAGCACTGTGCGACTCGACCCGACGAAATTGAGGTTGAATTAAAAAAAAATTCTGCAATGCCGCGCGACAAAATCATTCGTTCAATGTAATTAGGCATAGCAATAAGCATGACAATATTACCTGCAAATTACGTAGAAATTCCTAAAATTTATTTGATATAGTATTTGTTTAGTTCTTTTGGTACAGTTCTATTTAAAAAATGACAGTTTTTAGACATTAATAGTTATTATAATTCAAGAAATTAGAATAACATATTATATAGAAACATGAAAACCAGAATTCCTCTTTGCGTAGAGTTGCGTTTGGTGAGAACTGATTTAATTCTTAGTTGCACGACATTCTGTAGTGTTGCTTCTAGTCGCGCTTGGTGTGCAAAGGCCTTTTGGCTTATATTAAATATAACTACTATGAGTTTTATTATTGCGTAAGACCAAGTCTAGATTTTGTCGTCATCGTTTGAATACATTATAATAATTGACTGACTTAAAATATCAACATGCACAAGCCAGCCATTAAAATGAGAATATTCCAGGCGTAAGACTGACCTGTAATGACTCACTCTCTATGCGTTTAAGTTGCCTATATTGTACAGTACATGTTAAAAGTAAACTGCTTCTTACTAAAATGCATACATTTTATTTTAAATATACTATTTACCCTAGTTTATATTTCCGATTTTTATATATTATAAATAGTTCACAATAATTCAAATTTTTATATCTCAGCTGTATCATTTGATAAATTATTTACTGTACTGAGTATATGTTCAAATAAAATTACACGTCTATGTTTTTTTCTTTAAGAAACTGGTCTCCGACTATAGCGACAGATCGGAATTGTTCCTGTTTTTCAAAGAATGGAAGCGACCTAATAATGAATGCTACTGAGACCAAGGCACTCCTCATACAATACGAGCCACCGACGATCAATCATATTTTCTCCGATAATTCAACTATGCCGGTAATAATTGCCTTGTTTCTTCTAGAACAATTTTAAACCGCAGTATGAGCTACAAAATCATGCACAAAATGAATTTCGTTGATTGTTAATATGTAAATCTTTACAACAGTTAAATTCAAATTATATACTGAATAGAATTAGCGGCTTCAGTTTTATTGAGTAGAATGTCTAAAGCTAAACAAAACAATGCACTAACTGTTCTATTCATTTGATTATTCATACTGGATACTATTGTAAAAACGATATTACTCATTCCATTACAGATAGGTATTAACTTTGACGAAATGTCGACGAAATACTACTCGTGGGACTGGCCGCAATACTTCAAAATGTGCAAGGTGTTCGGTGGGGAGTGGATCGGGAGTGGCTGTCACCCTGTCTACGTTCCGGACGTCTTCTTCTTCTCCTGCCTCCTGTTTATTGGAACTTTTGTCATTTCATACGGTCTCAAATCCCTGCGGACCTCCCGATTCTTTCCAACTAAGGTATACTTGTTTCGAACTCTAATTACAAAATATGTGTATCGCTGAATAAAGAGACTGGGTCCAGGTTTTGAGTTCGTTTCATTTACTTAATAAACATTTTAAAATATATATATGATTATGTAGAAAACGGACGTTACTTTATCTAAAAATGTTTTGCTAGTATTAAACAAGTTTATATACAATATTTGGTTGTGTTTAATTTATTTTATATTTGACTGTTTCATGTCTTTCATATTAGATGCGTGGGATAATCTCCGACTTCGCCGTCATGATTGCCATCTCCAGTATGACCGCCATCGACATAGTCCTCGGCCTCAAGACACCCAAGCTCAATGTGCCGACCAAGTTCGAGCCCACTCTGGGCTACACAATGCGGGGTTGGCTGGTACCGCCGCTCAACGGGAACCCCTGGTGGACCATCTTGGCCGCCATTGGGCCCGCCTGTCTGGCGGTGATTCTCATCTTCATGGACCAGCAGATTACCGCCGTCATTGTCAACCGGAAGGAGAACAAGATGCAGGTGCATTGATTATTGATTGGCTATGAATAGAATAGAATAGAATATTTATTATATATTTATAATTAAGACTGATTGAAAAGATAACTGTATATTGAGATTTTTCGAAATTTTTAGCTATTCCTCAAAGTATTGGTATTTTATGCCCTCTTCCTTTCTGTCTTCAAGTTTTGAGTTTTTGTAAATACTTTCTTTAATAAAAATGTCTCATAACGTTTATTAAAACTAATTTAATACGAATATTATTACATACCTAACATGTATTGGACACAATACAATTAATTTATTCCCCATTTTTGTTATCCAGAAGGGCGTTGGCTATCATCTTGATATCTTAATTATGGCCATATTAATTGGCGTTTGTTCTATACTGGGGATCCCCTGGTTTGTGGCCGCTACCGTACTTTCCATCAATCACGTGATGAGTCTCAAAAAGGAATCTGAAAACACGGCCCCAGGAGAGAGACCCGTTTTCCTCGGTTGTCGGTATGATAAACGTTTTCGAAAATGTTAACAAACAAAAGGCGATGTAACTCAAAATAATTAAAGAACTTTGTGTTATCGTCAGTACTTACGGGTATACATATGGTTAAGATTACGACGTGTAGATTAAAAATATTATTTAAATCATGAGATAAAATAAAATAAAATCTTATTTATTGTAAAAAAAAAGTAATAAACAACCTTAAAACAATAATATTTTTCGATGATTAATAATTTACTAAATTGGAACAGAAAATTCTGCAAATAAATTAATTCTACTAATTTTTTAGGCATTATGTTAAAATAAATAAATGATATACATTCCTTATATACGCCATTATAGTCCAAATAAAAGAATATCAACAGGCTACATCAATATTTGTGGTCACTCATTTGTTTACAAATTGTTTTTTCTTTTTCGAACGAGCAAAATAACCTTCACAATTATTGATAAATAAAGACAAGTAAGGGTCACTGTGAGGAATGCATAATGGATGGTAATAAACTTAACATTTTATTGTGGTTTTTCTTCTGTCATATAATAATTTTTAACTGTGGAGGCTATTTTTAGTGTTGGAATAAACTCCACAGTTTGCAAACAAGTAAAAAGATCCCAACGGTTGATGTTGCCTTTGTTATATGTTTTATTTGTAAAAATTTGTTTAAAAATGTTGAACAAATGAAATTTTAAAAATGGTTATATTTAATTTTCTTCAAAATAAAGTACGAAATATAAAATTTAAAATATTACATTCGATAGTCAACCAATTAATCAATCTATAAATTAATATAATCGATCATAAACATAAATTACGTTATTTTGATATTTTGCTTTTTGTCATGTATGTATGTATAGAATAATTTTCTTTTATTATATTTTTGAAGTTTATATTTCTTATAAAAATGTAAAACAACGTTTAACTCAATAGTGTAAAAAAATTATGCTGTAATACTTTATGAACCTATACTTTATAGCAATTTATCTGTAATTTAATAATAAAAATATAGTTAGCTTTAACCCCCGTCTATTTAAGTTAAATTGAGCTAAAAAATATTGTCTGCAAATTATAAAAACATTTTGCAAGTCAGTTTATTTATTCCATATTTACTCCATTTTATTATTACCTGCATTAAACAATAAAAAAAGTATACATATATGAATTATATGAATAATATGTATTGTGTAATTTTTTTTATAAATGAGATGTACAACAATAACAATATTTCTACACAACAAATGATTAGGCCTATGTGAAAGAAAATAAATGCCGTATCATTGTGTTACATATTTTTAGAATGTAAAAAGAGAAAACATCAATAACGTTATGTTATCAAAAGCATTTCAGTTAAGTCTTGCATCCAGAATAATTTTTTTTATTTTTATCTTCAGAGAACAGCGTGTTACCGGATTTCTCATCTTTCTCGTTATTGGCCTCTCCGTCTTTCTCACTCCAGTTCTCAAGGTATTTGTTTTCAGTGCTTATAATGCTTATAACTCATAACTAACTGTGTATTGACTCGTATTAGTAAAATTAGTATGTATTTTAATTCACGAAAATTACACATAAGTAAATTAAAATAAGTAAAAATACAATAATATATTAATTAAAAATTATTGCATTTATCTTTTAGTATTGAAATATAAGTATATGGGTTTTTATACATATCACATGCACAATTAATTCTTCTTCAAATATAAGACGATAAAAACTATTTTAACACGTCTGATATTTGTAATGATTCTTTATAGAAGCAGACATTGATGTCTTTTATTTTGTTTTCTACATTATAACATATTATGTCAAAGTCTTTCACTTTTAACTTTAAAATTAAAACTTTAAAACATACATTGTTTAACATGAAGGTTACATTTAGCACTTCCAAGTTAGTAATTGATATTGATATATTATTGTTTTACAATTCAGAAAATAACAATTATTCGGGTTGTATATAATGCATCTCCATATAAATTGGGGAGGCAAATTGGGAGGCAAAAAATGTGGAGGTGTAAAATTAACCTAATTTTTAAATGGCTGTAAGTTATAAAGTATGTCACTGATTAATTTGAAATTATACAACATTGATAACATGAACATTTCCGACATTTAAAAAAAACAAGATATATAGAGGTCAAAGGGTTTAACATTATAAATTATGTCATTATTTATCCAAACTCATTATTTTCTTCTTTATTTATAGAATATCCTTTTGAAATATTTTACGTCTGGCGATAAAAACACATTTTTTATTAAAATAATATGATTGTGACATTTAATCCACCGAATGTTTATCCTTTAACACAACAAGGTTTTTTACATAACTTTGTATGCATTTGATTATAAATTTATGAACCAATTTAATTAAAGAAATATATATTTATCATGCCAACAGAATAAGACCTTGTACAAAATTAAAAAACAGTGTAAATTTGTTTTATGCATGAATTTTAGAAATAAGAATTTTAGAATTGTTTAATAACAAATAATTAGATGAATCGAAAGATAATTATATTCATATTCAGTCAAAAATGTCACTTTTTGAACAGTTGGTAATGTTATAAAATGTTAACCGTTTAAACAAATTCGACAAAGTTTTCAAAATGAATATTAAAGATTTATTTTATTGAATACTTAGATTTTAAAATAAACATTAACATATTCAACCACGCAAATACACGTTTATTTCGAGTAGATGGTCAAATTGTTACATCACTGATCCAATCCAAATGACAAATATTTCTAAAATAAATTCGTCTAAAACATTTCAACCAAATTTGAAAAAGAAAAATATTCTAAACGACCATCTAAAGTATGTGTTCATTTGACAGTTTTCACTTAATTGTAATGATTTAGTTATACTGTATCTTGAGGATTTTTTAGAAATTTTTCTGCACATTTTGTTCAACTTCTCCTTGACTTCGCTGTTTAATTTGTACATACAAAATAAAAATATCCAATTTGTTTATTTAATTTTTTTATTACAAACGAAAACAATCCGCAGTGTAAAATATACATACCAAATAATGTTGATAGATATCCTTTATTTTTATATTTATTTTTATATATATTTACGTTGGATACCAATAGATTTTTGAGTCAAATACATTAGACAGCAGGACTGGGGTAGAACTATTTTTGTTTTCTGAATTTTAGCAATTATAATATTTAAGTAATTTATTATTTTCCGTATGTAACAAACACTACTAAACTTAATATTGTATTCATTTAAATGTGATAAAAATAAATGTAGTATAATCAAATTATGTAAAACAACTATTGCATTTATTATTATTATATTTTAACTATTATTAAAACGCTTAATAATCGATATATATATATTTTTCCCCGTTTTAATTGTTTATTATTTTCTCTCGGACTTATATTTAGCACATTCCAATGGCGGTGCTCTATGGTGTCTTTCTCTTCATGGGTATTTCATCTTTGAGAGGTGTTCAACTTGTCCAAAGAATTTTCCTATTTTTCACACCATCGAAATATCAACCGGATTATATCTATTTACGGTCAGGTTAAGTAATAATATAAATTAGATATTTAGAATGCGATTATATGTAGAATAAGCTGAGTATGTAGATTTTTTTATTCAATTTTTATTGATATATTTATATTTCAATCTATTTTCAGACATGTTCCTATTGTAAGAGTTCACATCTTTACTATTATTCAGTTGATATGTCTCGGCTTGTTATGGTTTATCAAATCATATAAAAAGATCTCAATCGGTTTTCCGCTCATGGTGAGATAAAAATGTCTATAAAATGTTCATAAATATACAATTTTTGACAATACATTATCTATCACTATACTGTAAAGATATAAACGGATTTTATAACTGGTATGACATTTTAGCAAATAATGAATGATATTTTATTAGTTACACATGTGTAATTCATTTGAAATATTGAAAACTCTTTGGAATCGTTAAAAGTATAACCTGTGTTTTAAAAATGTCTATAATGTCAAACACTATAATATTTACCAGAAGTGGATTCACGGTGAACCCACTTGGCGAAATACCCACCAGCACCCTTATAACAAGTCATGAAACCTAATGTTGGGCGCTCTTCCCACACTGTTAGTAATGGGTCAATTGAATAATAACTTTACTCAAAGTTGAAAATTTGAATCTTTAAATTTGACGACAAATAGTTAATGTGATGAGTAAGCCTCCTTTGTGCAAAACACAAACGACTCACAGTTGGACAAAATAATTTTCTTACTTTTCGGATGATAGTATTAAAAAATATTTCATATTTGAAACTATAAATGAATATTAAAAAAAGAACAAGCGCATTTTTAAAATACACAGTACATTTATTATAATATTTGTGGTTTCCATTTAATAGGTGCTAGCAATGTGTTTTATTCGAAAAGCACTTGAATGGATATTTACAGTTCACGAGCTCAAATGGCTTGACGATATCATCCCAGATGCTAAGAAACGCGAGAAGGAAGATATGGTAAACAAATATTAGAATTATCAAATATTGTTTGTTATGTTCTAGATATACATACTTTGTAATACTAATGCAGAAAACAACACAAAAATACTATTAGTCTCTCTATTCAGAAATTCGACTAGCATTATATGGATCATTGTTTTAAGCGAACTAACATTTTACTGGTTTCACTTATTAAATTAAAATATTGAAATTAAAATAATTCAAGATTTCTAGTGTGTTAGCAGCATTATAGAACTATGCAATATGATGTAATTTTTTAATTATCAGGTAAATAATCAATCGACACTTTTTATCGATTTCACTTTTTAAATTTTCAAAGTTTGACCGTCAACTAGTTTTTGATAATAATTTCAGATTATATTCATATCAATCTTTATGTGTAGGCTAACCCCCAAATGCCCGTCTACAGGAAGAGGAAAGTGATATCGAGGAGAACGACAATGAGCCGGCAACAGTGGAGGTGGCCCTGAAGGACGGCCAGATCGTGAGTGTCGGGGTGGATCAGATCAGCTTCCGACCCACAGACAGCAGCATCAACGTGAGCGGGGAGATGGTGAAGACGGCCATCTGGCACCAGTTGACCCACATTGCTGGCAAAGCTATGAGTGAGAATAGGTGAGTCATTGCGGCTGGTTAATCAGGTGAATTGAAACTTGGTAGGCTATTCTTACTAAGATTTTATCAAGATCCTGGGCTTGTTCTCATCTGTCCAAGTGTTTCTTAACAAAATTTTGGATTATCTGGTAAAATATATTTGATAGATGTTACATTTCATTATAATATCGGGGTAAAATAAAAATAACCTGGAATTTGTTTTATTTGTCTAACCAGTTTTACCAAGCCTATATACTGGTAAGAAATCTAATATGTTTAACTGTTACCCAAATCTTAGCAAGACATTTAAGATATATTCAAAATCTTAAGATTTCAGGAAAACCTAAATTTTACTAATATTTGGCAGGAATCAAAATCTTATTAAAAAATACAACACATTGTGAAAACGAGCAATTTCTTAATAATACAATTATTGTGATAAATCCGAATGCTGTAAATGAATCCAATACACATAAATGTATCAATATGATTAAGACATGATCATACAATAATCAATACTTAGTTTTGACCAGACGCATGGCCAGGTGCATATTATTGATGAATATACACATGCAGGATCATGCATTATAAACAATATCCATGATAATCTGTGATCATACCACTTCTTTTTTAAACATTTTAATTTAAGAAAGAAAGAATTATTCATATATGTACAATTAACATTTAATAATATGCATTTATAATTTTTAAAGAAAAAATATCATCCATAATAATAATTTATTTAAATATTTAATCGGGGTTAATTTGGTGAAGTTCTATTGAATCTTCAGAGATTTAACTTTTATATTATTTTTTAAGTTTTGATCTTAATATCTCTTACGTTATTTCGTTGTGCAGACGTCGTGTATCACGTGACGCCAGCAGTAGACAGCGTAAATGGTCGTTAAATTTCCATAACGATCCTGAAGCCGCGTATGAGCTTAAGAGAAGGGATCGAAGCATGTTCCCCAAAGAAACAGCCCCTCTGATCGAAGAAGATCCTCAAGTTATTATTTCACCACCGACAAATGATAAATGAAACAACACTGAAACTTTTTGTGCGACGTATTCTTCCTTTTAAACTCAGTTCGTATTTTCTGTAGTTATATATAGGTGTGATGTTTAAATTGATATTGTTTATTTGTTAAATATAAACATTTCCATCAGTTGATAAATGATATTTAATTGTGTAGCATATTTATATATTTGTGGCATAGTTATTCAAATTTGTTATATATATAATATAGTAGAGGTATATACTTTTCTATCTACTTCCTAAGAGATATGAATAGTGCTTATCCTAAGATAAGATTTGAAATACAAACATGAATGGCTTGAAGGTTTAAACAATTTCCAAATAAATACATTTGAAAAATATTTTAATTTAATTTTCTTGAACACTTATTTTTTCATCGTAAGTGGTTCCTGTACTTTTTGATTGCATCTTACATTACAATGTGGCACTGTTGCATTACAAATTATAGTTATTAAAGTATATTATAGCTATAAAACTATAGTCAACAAAAATGTTAAACAATTAGGCCGCTTACTTTGCTAATTTCATTTTTAGAAATACGTTTGTAATTCAATTATATGTTATATTATATATATTATTACACTTATCTTTAGAAAATAAATATATCAAATGTTTTTCTTAATGATGCATACATGTATATCTGTGTGTCTCTCTCTCTTAATGATTCATGATATAGATATATACTTATGCATCATTAAGTAAAACATTTAACAAATTAATGTTCTAAAGATTAACGTCCTTCATTAATTGTTTGCAATAATAGTCAAATGTACGCTGACAATTTCTGCAGAAATTGTATTACCACAGACGACATTGTGAATGAGGGTATAGAATAGTTTCAAATCTAAGTTGACGGTAACATTCTGGCGTTTCCTTTAAAGTTATGGTTTTAAACAGAGAAAAAAAATGATATCTATTATAAAAAAGGTAGTTCCCACTAAATAAATAAATAATTAAATGAGTAAAAAATGTTGTCACCATCAAAGAACTTATCACCTATATGGATAGGATTTTGGTTAGTTATAATGGGATGAATCCATCATGTTTAGGTCCATATTTTCTGTAGGTCATTATTTATGACTGATTAAGCAAACAAGTCGTTATGTGGTTTGGAGTTTTTAGAAATCCGAAATAATTTCTCAAAAATTAGTTTTTTAAAACAGTCATTTATTTATAAAATAGAATTTATATAGAAGTACCTTTGGTTATCTGACACTTTATGGTCAACTTGGATGATGAAATTAAAGTCACGGTTATAAGTCGCTATAGTTGCATATTTTGTAATTTTATTTTTGTATTTTTGTCAATTTTCACCGAGTTGCATTAAAACTTAGGTATAACTTTTATAAAAGACACATAAAATAAAGAATTACTTTTTATGTAATCTTTTTTTACATTTATGTTACACAACATTTCACAAGACAATTTATCAGTAATAACTTCGATTCAAATGTTGATCTTATTGAATGAGCCTTACATTTTGAAATTATTAAATTTGAGATTTTGTTATAAAAATGTTGTCTCATTTACAAAGTTATTAATTATTATAATTAATAATACCTTAAATTAACAAGTTACTTAAAATATCAATAATTCGACATTGGTTTTCAAATTATATATACAACTTATACAAGCAATAATTTAAAAAAAATTGTATACGTTAATTATTTGGACTATAATTAAAAAAACAGAAAACAATTATAAATGACCTCTCTAACATTACATGTGTGTAACAAGAAAAAGTAGGCCTACTGTGTATTAATTAAAATTATAATCTGATTTTTTAAATATAATTTTTTGTGATTTATTTGACTATTCAAAACACGAGAAGAGATTGAAAATATTAATAGTAAGTAAGCGTTTCATCAATAAAATGAAGGTAATTTGCCTACTATTTAAAAATATAAAATCGTTCCATGTTTGATTGTGTGTAATATAGACGACAGTATCTACTCCTAGACTTACAACGTAGTTTAGTTTATTAAGAATATTTTCGTTTAAATTAATGCAAATTAATTCATTGTCGTTAATTAAACCGGATAATAAAACCATAACTGTCACATTGCACAGAACCTATGCGAGCCTCTCATTATCTTCGCTATTATGTAAAAAAATGTAATATCATAAATCAGCAATTGCGTTAGGTACCAATTCGTATGTAAGACATCTGGTGAATTGGTGAACAGTTTAAAAAATCTGAAAAGTGAACCAAGGGCGTTAGTTGTACAATAATTTCATTTGGAGGTATAGAATTAGTCTTATCATTTGTTATTCATATAAATAAAATGTGGAAAATACAACAATAACTTTTTATAAATACTAATTTAAAACTATATTATAACGTTTTAATTTTGAATACATTTATACATACACAAGTCGTAGTAAAAAATATTATTCGGAATTTTGGTCTATTCGATGTAGGTTTTACAGCATTTAATTTCCTAATTGGTATTGTTATTTGCATTCAATTGTTATTAATACGCACGGTATATAATGCTTTTTTTCTAAGGTCAACTTCGTTCTATACTATTTACCAATTTTAACTTCATGAATTCGAAAACAAAGAACATTGAACAAGATTGAAAAACGTCGAAGGGTGTGAAAATGTCAGATTCCATTTATTAAAATTATAAATGATAATATACATATTCAAGTAAACTATTGCCAAACAAATTGCAAATCTATTTTTAAAATAACAATAACAAGGAATCGAAAGCAGGGGAAGCGTTTGTAAATTACTTAAATATTATTAATAAATTAAGGTTCCATTAGCGAAGTTACGGGCATCCTCCATACTATATACAATATATATATATCTACAATTAAGTAGTTTGTATTCTAATTGCACTTTAAATGAAATCGTAATTTATCATTTCAAAATTTAATATACTATATATTAAGCAAACTGTATTTAAATTCATTTTAGCTCTAATACTGTAATAGCTTTTCAGTGGCTTTAAAATGAATAAAATAAAGTTTTCAGTTTGTACATTTTATTGTGCTCGTGTATATTATAATTAGTAGTCATAACAAAAGTACTCATTTACATCATTTTGTATAAAAAAACTTTGCTTTATAAGAATAACTAAATCCGATAATTCTATTCTTACGGTTCCGAATAAATTGTAAATGAAAACAAAAACATCCATATAAATAGAAATTATCAAAAAATAAGTTTATCAAGTGCTCCACAATTGGTTTTATATTTTGCAAATCCTTGACTGCTATAAAACTTGACGAACATGTTGCGAGTTATATCTTTCTGGGTGCTACTCTAAATTAAAAACTGACTTGTGACATACACGACAACTTTACGATAAATAAATAAAGCGAATAGAACGACGTAATAGGCCTATTTTAGAATCCTAAAGTACGAAATCATTATACTACAATACTGCATGCAATTACCTTTTAACAAATTGAATTTCAATTCAAATAATTTTTTACTAAATACAGATAATTAATTGTCTTTTGTTGTTGTTATTGAAGAGCCTTAGTCCATCGATGAACCATTGGCTTCTTTTTGCGATATGCATTCATTCTCGCAAATGTCATTCAAGCCTCCATTCTTCATCCATTGTAATAACACCAATGGCTTGTTAAAAGATGAACCAACCACGTGAGATGTAGGATGACTCCGATTTCCTTCCGAGTGTTTTAGAATTTCGGACGCACAGTACCAAATGCATTCACAGAGTTCTTGGTTCTTTAAAATGTTCTTGATGATGTTATGCATTATTATAATATTATCGCGTCTGGTGTACCTCTGCCAGCTACGAAACCAATTTTTTCTTCTTCTATTTCAGGCATTATAAAGCGGACCAGTCTTTTTTTGAAGAATTCTGAGCATAATTATTTTGGCGTTACGTATAATAAGGTTGATGATCGAATGTTTTGCACACTCTTGGGTTCCCGGCACCGTTCCTAAAACGACTAATTCAGATTCGATCCAATAGGTCACCCCAAATTATATTTTTGATTGATAAAGTTGCTCAAAGGTCACCTGCTTTTATCATTTCACTTGTGATGCCAATCTAGACCTACTGATATATTATTGTTAATAATTGAATCTTTACTTCAGATATTATTTGTGGTTCTCTCTAATCTGGTTATTTAGCTTCTATTTGATGTCTTAGTTGTTTAATTTTCGATTAATGTTGCCCGCAAAATGTTAGTTAAGCATTGTATCGCACAAATATCAAAGAATTATACGTAAGTAAATCATCGTTGTACAGTATTAAGTCAATGCATCATATACCACTGTATTTTAACTCTTGTTAAATTTAGGATCGTATTAAAAATAATTACTAACAATCAAATTGGAACGAAAATTAGTTAGTTTGATTTAGTAAAAATTGTTATGGATATAAATAAAATGCGTGAAAACTAAATAATTTCTTTTTAACGATACACATTTCCGTTTATTATATTTATTTTATATCGTAAATTAATAGCCAATACGCCATAATTAGCGAGATAAATGTCAGTTTAATAAATACTCAATAAAATGAAACAACAACAGAAAAGAACAACCCGAAGAAAGAACAATGTTTGTATTATGTCTATAAATGACTTCCATAAAATGTGATAATAATGGTTGATAGTATAAGCAAACATTTCCAACAGACATAACACAATAAATATGTCACAAAAGTATGAAAAAACAAAGCTTATCAAGACGTGTATAAAATAGTCTATCATAATATCTACAGATTTGAAATATAAAAACTATTTTTTTAAATTGAAGTAGAATGAGAAAAAGATATTAATTGTAATAGTTGTTGAGCTGAGCAGTTGTGTGTGTTTTTGATATAATTGATAATATATTACAAGACTATGAAATATGAACGCCACCTAGTATACATGTATCACAATGAAATATTGATTGTAGCAATTTGTATGACGTAATAATAGTATGTATATAATATATTAATAATAAACACTATATCGGCATTATTAAAATAAAACTATATAGTTAACACCGTGAAATATCATGTGATCCAATTAAAATGAGACAAGGGCTGGTTCGAATGACCATTTCAAACTCGTGACGTCGACCCGTTTTCACTGGCCGCTGCCGGTGTGATAATAACCTGGGGACCCTCCTCAATCAGGGGCACTGTTTCCTTGTTGGACAATCTCCGCTCTCTCTTCTTGAGCTCATAACCAGCCTCAGGATCCCGGTAGTAATTTAGCGATGTTTTGCGGGAACGTGATGATCGGCGTCTGCAGTAAATAAAGCATATAGGCCACAGTTGACACATTCGTTCGGCGGTGGCATTTTCTTACTTACTGTTTTAATCAATTTGTAGTATATTAATTTGATTTATATACTTCACGTTTTGTTACATATTATGAAGATTTTAACCGTTTTTAATAACGGTGTTACTCGTTGATGTGGTATCCCTATTAACCGATATTTTATTCTGCATTAGATCGTCCGGTTAGTTATGCTAATAACCCAGACCTGCCACAACAGAAAGGACGGACTCAAATCCTGAGTTCTCCCGGTTTCAAGTGCTTCAAACACAGAAACTTTTTAGCACATCTTCCCCCTCCCCCGCTCAGTTGTCCCCACGCCC